>APFE030364099.1:118738-173372 GCA_000404065.3 Pinus taeda | reverse complement strand
CTGCTCTAATAGTAAGACATCTAAACATCTTTTATACCCATTAATATAAAAAAAATAAAAAAATAAAAAAAATAAAAAAAAAATAAAAATAAAAAAATGCATACATAACAATCGACTTGAATTAATCTTCCAATAAAGTAAACGTCATACTTACTCTTAGATACCTATTATATCTAATAGAAAATCCGATTATATAATGGGAGAGGTATATTTGGAATGCACCTCACATGTTTCCACATAAATTACTTAAAATGTTTATTTCAAATTATTTAGCTTCGCATTAAAATAAAAATAAATAAAAAAAAAATGCAATTACATAGCAGTGCTATAATAATAAAGTAATAGAATGGCCTTAACAACATATGAACAAAACACATTGATCTAAACCCATATATACGTCGACACACAAGACCCAAAATATTTGCCCACTCACTATAATAAACATGATATATATATGATATATACATGATATATAGAATACACACATAGAGGTCATCTTAGGAAATGGAGAAAATAAATACCCAAATTAAAACCTTATTAAATCACATATGAAAAATTCTAATTAAATACAACTTACTACGTATATTAAACTTACGTAAACTAACTGCATAATATATACAAGTCAAACTTACCTCTACATACGCATCAAAATTCATTACTATTATCTATTTTATTATTTTAAATTAAAACCCACTGCATATAAACCATACACCAAAATTCGTTACTATTGTATACTTCATTAATGAAACTACCCTCCATCTGCAATGGCATTTGTGGGAGGATTTGTTTCACCGCCATTAAGAATCCCAACAACATCACCGGCCCTCGTCATTACGCCCTTCCACTCCCGTAAAAACACAGTTGCTCTTCGGTTCCGCATCGTCAATTCAAAATCAAATGGGCGACCCACCGGACCAATTTACGCAATCATCAAAACCGTTTAAGAGCCAATCCGAGTCTTCATGGTCTGCAAAAAAAAACGAAGGGAAGGACGACCTCTATAGACTCGGTCAGGAAGCGGACAACATGAACATTTCTGTTTGGAGCGCGGAAGGGCATAATTGACGACTTCTGCGTTGGCAATTTTTTTTTTTGGAAAGGATGCGGACATTGTTTGCTTACAGACAGAAGGTGACGAGGTCGTTTGAGCATTTGCAAGGAGACTATTACATTGCCCCGGCCTTTCTGGATAAGATTGGAATATGAACAGGTGCTTCTCTAAGAAAACGAGACTCGTGACAGCCATTGACAACTTTATTGAAGTTCAGTAGCTCAACACGCAGACGGAATTGGAAACCCGCATTGTTATCCAAATTAGTCATTTATGTTCGGTATCCAACAGGGCCGTGCAAAATACTTATTTCCGGAGGTCAGCTGACCCTGAATAAACAGAACATGCTGAGTACAGTGCTCATATTATCAGGGTCTCGTTTTATTTCCCGGACATGCACTTGCTTTATTTTCTGAGCCTCCAACCTACTTTCCTCGAGCACACGAAATAAACAATCATTCAAGATGACGAGTTCGGTTCCCAAACAAAGGGTTTCCAATGCAGACATAGATTGAAACACAATGAAGGAGATCTCAGTGCGTGAAATTATGAAAGACTGAGACGGTTGCATCTGAGTCCCGGAAATTTTAATTTTATATCAGATGAAGATGAATACTAATGCGAGACTCCAAAGCAGGCAGGGTATCAGCAATTAGCGGTACAGACTCAGCCATACAGAAATTTAAATGAGCGTAGGTCTATCAGTCGGAGGGTTTGAACAAGCCCTCTGATACCATATGTAATGACCTAGACAATAACTAAAATCTGAAGTACAGAAAGCCTGAAGAAATTTAAATTTGTACTTACCTTAATTGCGGCTGATTCTGCTGGTGCTGCTGATGCTGTCGTGGCTGTTTTGATCCAGTCTCCGGGAGACCAATACCACCCAACCAGATTGAGCAAACCTAGCTGCTCAATCCAGAAAACTTCAAAACAGAAGCTCTCTGTCCCTCTGTGCCCAGAACCTCAAACAGCTTAAGCTTTTCCAATGGATAATTAACTTCCTCCTGGTGAATTTCTGCTCCTGGTTCTTTCTGCTCCTCTCTTGTTTTTCCCCCTTCTCTCGGTTCAGGCCTCTGCTATTTATTACCGGCCTGGCGGTGGCCGCCCTCCCACTTGCAGCCACCGCCTCCCATGCATTTATGGCCCTTAGATATTTTCCAACCCTCCTCTGCATTCTGCAATAACTATTCAGTTGGTTTGGACAGCTCTGTTTTAAAAGTTCGCTGGTACCCTTTTATAATTTTACATTATAATCTCATAAGGTTTAATTAATATATATTTTATAACATTCACCTTATATATTTTATCAATTCTTAAGTGATATATTTTATAACCTTTCTTTTATATGTTATAAGGTTTCTTTAAAGTTTTAAAACTCATATTATAAAGTTTAATGATATATTTTATAAAATTAACATATATACATATATTATAAAGTTTTTTAACATATATTAAGGGTTGTTACAGTCTCTCAACACTATCTTTGCCTCTCTGCCTCGTACTCACTGCCCCTCGCTGCAAACTGATCACTGATTTGACATTACTTCACAAACCCCGCTCTAGTAAATTGAATCACTAATCGCTCTCGTGTCTCCTCCAACTGACCCTCAAGCCTCCTCTTATACTTTTCCTGTTGGTCTTTCAACGACTGAGATTACATCTTTAATCAACGACTAAGATTAGATTTGGCTTGATCCATGTCTTTTGGAACCTTCTAACCCAGTTTTATATTAATACCCGTTAATATTTTATTTTCCTAAGTTTAAACTTAGGAACTCCATTAAAAATATTAATTATTTTAATATCTCCCAAACCAGGTAGAATTTGCCTAAACCATTTATGGGTCTTGGAGATCTCATGTGCTTTAGCCTCTCCGCCAATTTTCATGGCTAAAGCACATTTGATGCTACCCCAAATCAACAAAGATATGATATGATACAACGATGATGATATCGAGCCATCTGAGATGAGACTTATGATGCAATTGGAAATTCCTCCCTCGCTTAGAGGGAGTGTTAAAAAGTCGCAGCTGAGGGAGCAATTCCCTTCTTGGAGATGCCCTACAAACCTTAAGTAGACCCCACTGGCCCTTGGAAAAATTAAATTTGCACATGGGAAAATATTATTTTTAGTATTGGTCCAAGTCACCCTCAAAAGTACAAGTCGGCCTGGAATACACATCACTTGGCATCACTTGGAGGCATCACATCACTCATTCATTCATCTTCTATTGGTTCGATCTGGTCTGAAATTGTAGGGTTCAAGTTCACACGTGCGAAGGATAGAGAGGCAATATGATTTGACCGAGTTTGACTTTTGTTTTGGGATTGTTTGACTGGCGTTGACTTGAGGAGATTTGACTTCGTGTAATTTGTTTTTGGTTTTGTTTTGGGAGGCCGAGTTGAACTGGACTTTGATCAAATTTTTCTGGGCACTTTGACTAACATTGACCGTAGATGTATAGCTAGGTTTTCGCAGGTTAACTTTGACTTTGTCCAGAATTTGTGGGTAGAGTTTTGGACTATTTTGACTGAGTAAAGGAGGGCACATTCTTTGACTGGTTGAACAAATCTTTTGGAGCTGATTTGACCATTGACCTTGGACTGGTTAGAGCTGCGTTGACTATTGTTGATTTTGACTGAAAATTGCTGAGTTGATGTTTGATCAGATTTGACTTTTATGCTCATATCTGATTGGGTATTGGTTTGCTGACTTGGTTAAGGCTTTGACCTTTGACTAGTTGTTGATGTACTTGGACTATGTATCACTCTGCTGAACATTTGATGAACATCTAATAGAAGAAGAATCTGGTTGGGTTTCCCCCCTTATGGGGATTTTCCCTAGTCATTGACCTAAATTTTTGTGTCTCATTTGATCTTGGCTGTCTTCGATTGTGCATATTGTTTATTGTTCTATCTACATTTGCTTACTGTTATTGGGTGATTGCAATTGAAGAGGAAAAGCCATTTCTATTGAGAGAAAAAATTGTTCAAGTTATTGTTACAACATAGAACATTGGAAAACTAACAACTGCGGCATCTTCAATTTCGCTGGTGTTAGACAACCACCTGTGAAATTGATCCTGCGACAATTTAGTCTCCCTGTGAAATTGATGTGATGTCTATCTAGAATGGACAGGATCCTGGCCTTCCAGACCACAAAGTTGGACGCCCTGTCCAGCCTGTCCTGATCCCTCAACCCATTCATGGCCATCTCTCTACTTTTTCGTTCGACTCCTCTGAGTCTCTACTTCCCTCTGGAAGTTCTGTCTTTGACTCCCTCTGAGTCGCTACTTCCCGTTTGGAAGTTCTCTGCTAGTCTCCCTCTGAGTCTCGATTTCCCTCCTGGAAATCCGCCTTCCAACTGTCGAGTCGCACCTCTCCGATCTCCCGTGCACCTGCAACATTGATCCGAATTCCTTGGTTAGAAATCTGCCTCAGTAGTGACTCCCTCTACCTTGGTTTTGCCCCGTAAGGTACTGTTCTGCCCACAACACCCCACCAACTTCACTCCTCAGAATCTGTCCATAACCTCCTATGCCCTAGCAACTGAAGGACTGAGCCTCTAGGCTCTACGCAATCCCAAGACAAGCTGAAATGCTCCCCTAGCCAATTGCGTGAACCCTCCTGGTCTCTCTGTGGCTATGCGTGAGCCCTTTTCTGCCCTCCTCAGCCTCTACGTTGGCCTCTGTCTGGCCCGGACTAATGACGCAGTCCCTCTGCGTCAGACCTTTTTCTATCGCTTTCTACAAGGAACAACTTCTCTCACTCGAGACAGTGGTCTCTGCTGCAAATGCTCTGCTTCAGCTGATGCCTTCAACTCTCCTGTGATCTGCAACCACGCTCTGATACCATGTTGAAATTTCTAAGTCTATCCGTTAGAAATTTCATCTGTATTCTTTTGGTTTATTTCTCCTACGTGCTAATTACGAACAAGTTATTTAAACATATAAACATCGAAATAAACGCAATACAGCCTCAACCATGTACATATCAACAACTGAAAGAATAGCCAACACACAGGTGACACCATTATTTTTGAATAACTCGTCCCTGGAAAAACCCAATGCAGGAAAACCGGTGCAACAATTCTGAGGGTTTATTTATTATGCAGTTTATCCTTGAGTACAATTGGGTGCCAAACTGGCTCACCCGACAGAGAAAAATAACCGGCAGTAATACCTCTCTTTTCGGAAGCAGATATTCAGAAAGTCTCCCCTACGAAACCCTCTCTAGCACAACTGTAGCACTGTATCAGCCCTCCTGGCCTCTGTGTCAGCCTTTTGAGGCATTGTGCAACGTCTACGGCCTTTTGCGTCACTCTCCCTGCCCTCTGCGTGGATGACGCAGGCCCTCTGGCTTCTGCGCTATCTCAGCTAGCCTCTGCGTGGCCTGCTCTGGCTTCTGCATCTGCCTCTCTGTCTTTGCGTTGGTCTTTCAGCACTATCTTTGCCTCTCTGCCTCGTACTCACTGCCCCTCGCTGCAAACTGATCACTGATTTGACATTACTTCGCAAACCCCGCTCTAGTAAATTGAATCACTAATCACTCTCGTGTCTCCTCCAACTGACCCTCAAGCCTCCTCTTATACTTTTCCTGTTGGTCTTTCAACGATTGAGATTACATTTTTAATCAACGGCTAAGATTAGATTTGGCTTGATCCATGTCTTTTGGAACCTTCTAAACCAGTTTTATATTAATACCCATTAATAATTTATTTTCCTAAGTTTAAACTTAGGAACTCCATTAAAAATATTAATTATTTTAATATCTCCCAAACCAGGTAGAATTTGCCTAAACCATTTATGGGTCTTGGAGATCTCATGTGCTTTAGCCTCTCCACCAATTTTCATGGCTAAAGCACATTTGATGCTACCTACCCCAAATCAACAAAGATATGATATGATACAACGATGATGATATCGAGCCATCTGAGATAAGACTTATGACGCAGTTGGAAATTCCTCCCTCGCTAAGAGGGAGTGTTAAAAAGTCGCAGCTGAGGGAGCAATTCCCTTCTTGGAGATGCCCTACAAACCTTAAGTAGACCCCACTGGCCCTTGGAAAAATTAAATTTGCACATGGGAAAATATTATTTTTAATATTGGTCCAAGTCACCCTCAAAAGTACAAGTCGGCCTGGAATACACATCACCTGGGATCACTTGGAGGCATCACATCACTCATTCATTCATCTTCTATTGGTTCGATCTGGTCTGAAATTGTAGGGTTCAAGTTCACACGTGCGAAGGAGAGAGAGGCAATATGATTTGACCGAGTTTGACTTTTGTTTTGGGATTGTTTGACTGGCATTGACTTGATGAGATTTGACTTTATGTAATTGGTTTTTGGTTTTGTTTTGGGAGGCCGAGTTGACTGGGACTTTGATCAAATTTTTCTGGGCGCTTTGACTAACATTGACCGTAGATGTATAGCTAGGTTTTCGCAGGTTAACTTTGACTTTGTCCAGAATTTGTGGGTAGAGTTTTGGACTATTTTGACTGAGCAAAGGAGGCCACATTCTTTGACTGGTTGAACAAATCTTTTGGAGCTGATTTGACCATTGACCTTGGACTGGTTAGAGCTGCGTTGACTATTGTTGATTTTGACTGAAAATTGCTGAGTTGCTGTTTGATCAGATTTGACTTTTATGCTCATATCTGATTGCGTATTGGTTTGCTGACTTGGTCAAGGCTTTGACCTTTGACTAGTTGTTGATGTACTTGGACTATGTATCACTCTGCTGAACATCTAATAGAAGAAGAATCTGGTTGGGTTTCCCCCCTTATGGGGATTTTCCCTAGTCATTGACCTAAATTTCTGTCTCTCATTTGATCTTGGCTGTCTTCGGTTGTGCATATTGTTTATTGTTCTATCTACATTTGCTTACTGTTATTGGGTGATTGCAATTGAAGAGGAAAAGCCATTGCTATTGAGAGAAAAAATTGTTCAAGTTATTGTTACAGCATAGAACATTGGAAAATTAACAACTGCGGCATCTTCAATTTCGCTGGTGAGAGACAACCACCTGTGAAATTGATCCTGCGACAATTTAGTCTCCCTTTCGGCTACCCACAAGAGAAGACTCAGACTGCAATAATTTCAGAGCTGCATAATAGATAGGAAACTAGCATAACAACATTTGAATTAGATTATAGAGTTTAGCGGTTATTGAATGTTCATTTACTTGATCTGACAATTGTAAAATCAATGTGGCATATTGGAATTTAATTGGTTGAATATATTCACTGTTTATTGGGCAGACAAGCCTTAATAATTGTGATTTGGTGGAAGAGTTTGGCTACTGTGGAAAATCTTTATATCCATGTATGTATAAAAGGATACCCACTGTTATTGAATATGCATTGATGTCACATAGTCTTCCTCATTTACTGAGAAAACCCTAGCCATAGAAGAACCCTAAGGGCAAAATTTCCCTAGGACGCTACAACAGACTTGAGACACAGTCCTAATGCGTCTACCTACACTGGTTGGCAACCTTGACTTCAGCACCTGCGCATAGCTCCTGCTTCATGTGTGCCTTGAAATGATTGTCTGTTGGCAGCTTGTTGGGTGGTCTACGACTTTCTCTGTTGGTTGATGCACACACTCAAGACTGTTGGCCCTACCGCTGGCTCTGCTTAACGTGCGCGGGCTGCTTCCTCCTTGGTTGCTATACAAACCCAACTCAACCCCCTTTTCCACATGTGGCCCTGAGTTTGCACTTGTTGATGACCGTCTCTCAGCGTTTTCAACATGATCTTGTGGCCCTCATGTGACTACTTGACAGCGTTGTGGCTGCAACCACTTGTGCGCCCCCTTCCTGATCCATTCACACGTGTGACTGCCTTGATACCATGTCAATTTCTTGAACCCAACACATGACAATTAGTTCTTCGTAGATTTATCACAGATCTACTGAATAAAAGTACAAAAAGGTTCTTAACGTAATTATTCAGCAGAAGCAAAATTACAACCAATCTCAATCACATGTGACACATACATATTCTGCCCAGTCAAATCTGTTCTTCATTAAATCAGAACTGTTTAAGGTTCTTTTCCTGGGATAATGGTCCAACTAATAAATTTATAGTTACAACATACCTTGGATCTGATCTACCTGCTCAGGCTCTGGATCTCTCCGAGATCTCCTTGGCTGATCTGAATATCCTATGCTGCACTTCTGTGTACCTTCCTCAGACCCGGTACACTAGAATAGAAGTCCTTCTCGACTCACCACTGAGATGTCTTTCTCAATGTCTTGTGCTGTTGTATGGTGTGTCTTTCTCCTCTTCTTGGCTGATCTGAATATCCTATGCTGCACTTTACACTGAGCTAAGTCCCTAACGCTAATCTCCAAAGTGATTGACATCTGAGATTAGTCTCACCTCACGTTAGATCAATGGTTGAGATTAAAATACAATTATTAAAGTAAATACTTTACTTTTCCTAAGTTTCTTTAGCTCAATAGCCAACATAATTAATTGTGTTTTCCCTAAGTTAGACATAGGCTAAGTTACAGTAGCAACTTACTCATACTTGAGCAAGTGTCCTAAGGAGACTCTGGGCAACTTCTGGATGCCTGGACACTTAGGCCTGTGCAAAAGTACCTGCCCGAGCTACAAACATCAACATAGTCTTAAGTTGTTTTGGTACATTTTGGTGATTCCTTAAAGCAAGATGATTCAGGTCTGTTGCATTCAGTTTGATAATCCCAATGTTTGTGTCATGATATTGTGAATGTTGCTAATTGGTTTCTTCCTTAACTATTTACGTTTTGAGTCACTTGGGTGTTCCATTTTCAGATGTGTCACAAATAGAGAATCTCAATAGACAAGATGATGTTTGGCATTGCTCAATTTGCACTTACGAGAATCCAGAGAATCGTTCTGCATGTGATATGTGTGGAGTGATTAGAAATGCTTCTCTGAAAGGTTGTCAGATGGCAGCTGCAACGATTAAAGGTACTGGAGCATTTTGGGGAATTGACCCTTCTGGATTGTGAGAACATTGCATATGTATTTATTGGATTAGCTCATCGGTGTTTAGCTTTACCTTTTTGTGAAATATTGACGTCATTCTAGGTTGCAGTGCCTTGAACATACTGAATAGATTTAAAATGCAAATGCAAGTCTTATTACTCATTTTTTGTCATTTTACTCGCAAGGTTCATTGTTTAGAGTGTTTCATTTTCAGATATGCCTAAGTCAGACCTGGGAGAGGGGCAGATCAAGATTTGGCGTTGTCTGTGTTGTACCTATGATAATCCAGAGCATATTTCTGTGTGTGGAATTTGTGGAACAGCTAGAAAAGCTTCTTTTGAAGAGTCCCAGGAAACTGCTCCAGAAACCAGAGGTGTTTAACGCTTTTTGGAATCCATACTTCAAGATTGTTTTTCTTAACAAGAATGGATAAATTTTGTATTAGAAGGAGGCTGCATCCAAAACATATGTCATTGTAATACAAATATATAAAAAAAGAGTGACAGCCTGCATGAAAAATTGGAGGTCTGGTTCCAAAATAACTTCTAAACTGAAGGTCCAGGTACTGAAATGACGATAATGACAAGTTTATTGCTGTACAAACTAACCCAAGACCAACAAATATATGCAATACATTCTAACTAGACAGAAAGATTAAAAGGCAGGCCCATGGAGGACACATTCCTGAATCTGAGATTTTTCAGCTGACTTGCTTCTGCTTTTATTCATGCCTTTATGCACTGCTGAGCTGGTTTCTGAGATTGCTGGTTTGTGTATGTGCTCCTGCTTGACCTCCTGGAGGTTGAATTGTCTGCGTTCTGGTGGCAGAGTGGTGTTCAGAGTGCCATCCATGGGATTGCAAAGAAACCTTTCTGCACTATCCACCCTGGTGGCCATCAAACTCAGCAGTTTCCCATTTCCTGATATCTGAGGACCTTGATCTGCATGTGTGCATGGCCCTTTCCATGTCTGTCATTGCCGGTAGTTGCCCTATCATTTCCGTGGCATGCCTTGCTTGCTTCTTAACTTCTGCCAGCAAAGCATGTTCCCAACTAGCATGCCAATCACACTAATTCATCCTTCCTTGATCACCTTGTGCTGGGCTTTAGCTAGCCCCCTCCCATAAACTTTAATAATTAATATGTCACCATAGCTCTACCAGTTCACATTACACAGCACCGTTTCATGTATTGTGCTATAACCATAATGAGGAGCAACCACAGAGATAGACAATGTAGCCACCGGCTTCCCCGCTCCAAGATGTGCCTTTGACCCTCGAACCAGTGCAAAGATGAGGCAAATGAAACTAGAAAACAAGGAGACTGCATGGGCCAAAATATCTGGCACAGCATTAAAAACCCTCTTGCTATCCCAATAATTCCTTCTACTCTCAGTTTGAAACCATTGAATGGAGGCGTAGAAGGTGGCTTTAATGTCTGACTTGTCATTCCTTCCACTGTGTTGAGATGTCTATCACCACCTTATGAAATACTGAATTAATTCAAGGGATGGTCATGGGAATTGGCGGGCCCCCTTTTAGACTTATCATTGAATTCCTTCTGCTGTTGTGCCTTGAACTGTTTTCTCTTCTGGCTACCTCCATGGTATAGATGCTTGAATGTGTCATAGCTGCCTTCATATGCCTTTAGGGATCCCGGGCCTATCACCATTTCAGAGTCTTCTCATTCCTTTCTCAAGTTGCATTGCAAGCTTGTCTGGGCAGTCTGTGCCTGAGGTCCTATTTAGAGATCATAGCACCTGATAAAATTAAATGGAGTCCAATTGCATAGCCAGAGCCAAAACTCAATGATTTATCTTTTTTAACCTGACATAATTGGGAGTTGAAATATTGAGGAGGAACTGCACTATGATTGATGAGTCCCTGATAAGACTGATCTGTTCGATCACATGTGCCTTTGGTCTTTGCAAACCTTGGTAGAGAGGCTGTGATTCTGCTTCATTATTTGTGGCAATCCCTAAGCCCCAAGCATAGCCACTTTCCTCATTTCCTCGGATCAATGAGGACCCCTCCTGGCAGCTGCTGCCTCACTTGGAGATTGTTAGAAGACATTGGCTAGATCTTCTTTCTCTCTAACTCTGGAAAATGCTTGTTGTAAGGCCTCCTCTTGTGGGTGTGTTAGCACAAATTTTTACCCCTTTGAAAAATTAAATTATCTGATGAATCTGGGATACAAATATTCTGTGCAACATATATGAGAATCAACAGTTAGAATCACTAGCAAATCTCCCACTCTGGCAAGGGCTGTTTTACCTATAAATATGCAATATAGCATGTAAAATACAGAAAAATAATGGCTGTTTGACTAACAAGTTAGTGTCCACAAACTAGTAAAATTCTTAGCGTTTTAATAAGTGGAATGATCTCTAGAAATCAGCTTTTTATATGGAAAATAAAATAGGTAGAAAACATATTTTAATGGCAGATTTCACCAAAGAAGATAGCTTAAAAGCAATTTTACCAAATTGCATAACATACCACTGAGACTTCAAACAAACCTGGAGAGACATAATAGACCATAACCGAGCTTTATTCTGCAACTGCCAAAAGGATGGATGCACCAAGATGACTATTCCAGAACCGATGACAATGATATCCAGACACGACAAAGTAGAAGCTAGAAAAGAGAGGAAAGAAAAAGGAGATGAGAGTAATGTTGCTACTTGCTGAAGACAATTTGAGTTGTGAGCCTGGCCTCCACCTGTATTTATATGGCTTCCCCCCCTCTAATTCCTCTAGTTAGTATAGGCAATATAGGAGGTCGAATCCCTTAAAAATGGCATTTGAAAAAAGCATGTAGAGTCAACAGAACTTGGACTGGAGAAAAAAATTGAGTGAAGTGATACGTGCTTGAGTTTAATTGAAGTATCTTTGATTTGTTGTGAGGTAAAAATGTTTTTGAGCACAATTTTAGCTAATTCGACTTGGGTAAAAGCATCGTGGAGTATTTTGAGTAAATTCTATCCATGATAAAAATATTCTCAAAGCAGTTTTTTCGTGTTGAGGAAAAAATGGAGTACGAAAAGGAGTGAAAGTAAGAGGGATAATAGGAGACAAAAGCATACTGGGAGAGAGAAAATAGGGTGGAGGAAAAATAAATTTCCGTCGTTGACGACTCATCTGTAAAATCTCATCACTTGTCCAATTCCATAACATGCTAGATGTTAACCTTCAGACTACCACATGTCACCCTGACATAAATAGACATGCCAAAATAGCAGTACCCCTAAGAAATGGGAAATGACAAAAAATGTCTGGAATTGAATCTTTATATGGGGTCCTTGCCACATGTAGTAGCCTAAAAATAAGTTTCGCTAAAAATAGAACACTCCCTGTATCTCCACAACATTATAGTCATTAGGCTCATAATCTTATGGGGAATAAAAATATGATGTCAACACTCCCAACTGATAATAGCCTCTTTGTACCCAGGGAAGTGCCTTGAGGCACCACTATCAATCAACGAATGATCCAATGTATCCAGAGGAGAGGCGGTAGTAAGGGCAGAAATAAGATAAAATTCTTTTTGCTTTTCTACAACATTAACTTCTTCATACCTGGAGTTTCTCGACTTCTTAGGAGGACGGCCATTTCCATATCGAGCAGCGGGAGCATTCCTCTTCCCTTTGTTGTTGAACCTGTTCATCCTTTGATTTCCATTGCCTTTGTAATTGTTGTTATTGTTGTCATCATCTCTTGGAGTATCCTTCTTGTGAGGACACTCTCCAGTGAAGTGGCCGAACCTGTTGCAATTGAAGCATCTTTCTTTTCTTCCTTCTTTGAATCCCAGCTTGAACCCTTGACCTTGTCTTCTTGGACCAGCATTGTTCTTTGTTGATTTTTATGTAGCTTAGGAAGTACTCCAAGCCCTAGTGTTTGGGGTTTGGAAAGCAAAGTGCCACAAGGAGGCTTGTGGGCTTGAAAACCAAGCTTGGGGTTTTGCACCCATTGGGATTTGGGCCAAAACCATGAGCACATTTCAACATGTGATGGATGAGGATGATAGCTCTTGGCGAGACGATTCTAATGCAATGAGAATCATCTGATTCGCAGTGGTAGAAATGGAGTTATGAATTTTTGAAGTTATGAGGTTGGCTTGGAGTTAATAAGCCAAGTGACAGCTGTTCAAGCCCCATTGTGATGTTTTGGAGGAACCATTGTATGTGTATAAATAAAAGGTGTTGTATAGGCATTTTACCATCCATTTGTGCAACAAAAACAAAATAGATCAACTTGTTGAGGAGGGAACATTCCCTGTTTGCGGCCGCAGTTAGAGGCATGATCAGTGAAGGGGTTCAAGGATTGTTTGAAGGGTATTTCAGGCATCTGAGGAGCTGGAATGGATGCCGTGGATCCTTGCCAGAAGGCCGAGGAAGGAGCTGTGTTGCGGATCTGTTGGAGGCAGAAAAGAGGCAATAGAGGGCTGTTTTGTGTGGTCTGGAAGTGGCAACACAGGACTGTGGCAGGCTGCAGACTTAGCTACCACAAAACAGGGCAGCGTGGAGGTGTTAGGCACTGTAAAGTGCCCAGAACAGCAACACATATGGAGAGAAGCCTTCCTTGCCCAGGCCACAGAAAAATGAAGGCTGTTTGGTGATTGTTTTAAGGGCTGTTGCAGCGTGTGGGTGCCCTAAACAGTCACTGTTAGGAACAGTAGAAAGACAACAGATTAGAGCAACATTTGTGATTTATGTTAGATCCTAGTTTAGGATCAGTTTTGGATTAGTCTACGTTGCAGTTTGTTGGGAGCCATTTGTTGGAGTTGCCTTGGGCATGAAGGAACTCCAAATAAGAGCAGATGCCGCTATGGAGTGATGTACGTGTCCTAGTGTGGACAGAGTTGTTGCAGCTTGTGGAAGCCAAGGAGGTAGGGCTGACGTGGCATGTTAGAAGCCCTAACCAGTAGGCAGTTTCACAGTAAAGTTTGGAGCCTAGATTTGTGCAATAGCTCCTCTATTGCAAAGCAAAAGGCAGATGTGGAGAAGTCTGTTGCCTGCGGTGTGTAAGGGTCTCCTAAGTGTGGGGATGCGCTAGCTAGGTGCAGATGCTACAACGTGGACTTGGTCACTCGTGGACTGTTGGAGGTCAGCGTGAGAGTGGACCAAGTGTGAACTTGGATTGGGCACTTGTGGTCTGTTAGAGGACACCGTGATAGTGTCCAAGTTGGAGCCCGCTGAGCAACACCTTGATGGACAAAGGTAGTTGCGAGAGAGGCAGTTGTTGAGCTTAAGGGTCTGCTCAACCAGGAGAAGTTTGTGGAGCCCGAGACTTGTGTGTGGAGAAGGACTTCTACAGCAAATGATGGGTAGTCCTCCTAGCCCGTGTTCATTGTTGGAGATGGACATATTGCAGTGATATGTGGCAGCCCTCCATGCCTTATGTTGGTCTTCATCGATGCAACACAGGAAGACCATAGTGGAATGAAGTCCTAGAGTAGCTGAGGAGCAACAATGGGCAGTTGAGAGTTGTTCACAAGTGGAGCTGTGAACAACTCAACAAGAGTCTCGATGTGTTGTGGCCTTGATGGACTAAGGCACAACTAGAGAGCAGAATGACAACTGAGATTCAGTGGCCAGATGGACTTGGAGCATTGATAGAGGCAGGAGCTGCAAATTGGGAGCCGAAGGACTGGGCAAATACAGGGTACGACCGAGGGTAGCTGAGAGAGTCGACTTCATTAGCCAGATGGTCAAAGTATTTTGTTGAGGGTAGATTGGTTGTCGATGTATTGACACAAAGCGCCAATTTGTATCTTGTACTAGTGGATGTATGAGGGCCATATCCCTGGTACGGGAGCCCTAGACTGTTGTATAATATGTTGTTTAATATAATGAAGTTGGGTTGAAAAAAAGTAAAAAGTTGTCCATTTTCTGTGCATGTGTGACTTATTGCTGTTTATATTCCATTGTGCAAAGCAGTATCGTTGAGATTCTTGGTCTGGAAGCGTCAGAGATTTTAAGATTCTAACCTAGACCCAAGGTCGTGGAAATTCAACATGGTATCAGAGCGTATCTGAGCTACTTTGAGGGACATTGAATCAGAGTGTGCATAGCGAAGCAACTTAGGAGTTGTCGGTGTCTAGATCATGGAGTAGAGGGTTTAGCCAAGGACACGTGGTCTTGATAGGTTACATGGTGAGATGGGCTAGGAGTTCTGGTGGATTGGTGGTGATGTTAAAATTGGCAACTAGGGCCAAAATCCATGTGGGTCATCTTATTTATGGCAGCTGATATTTTTCTTGGATTCTTCTCATCAAGAGGTGTAGGATTGATCTAAAGATCATCCGATTTCGAGAAGTATTCATGGAGATGTGAATTTATTGGTGTTGTGGGACAATTCGTCAAGGTCGGCTAGCAACCAAATAACCCCCACTTGTGCTCAACGTTTTAGCATAAATAGATGTCCCTTGATGGTCATTTACACATACACTTTTTGTGAGGAGAGATCTTAAGAAGACAATGCTGCCCTAATGGAGATGATGCCCTAAAACATAGTAATGGAGATGATGCCCTAATACACAGTCATGGAAATGGAGGCAGAATGTTGGAGCCGTAGTAAGAAAAGGAATTGAAGACAACTCGGTAAGGTCCCTTTAGGACAGCGTGGAGAGCCCAGATTAGAGGTCGAGTTGTTGTGGGAGTGTGGATTAGCTCGAGGGTGCAAACAGGCCCGAGAATAGGGTTGTCTCAAGGATTAAAGAGTTGGAGGTTAGGCGGAGTTGAGGAGGCTCCTCGCAGGCCTATCTTGAAGGTATTTCAAGAGCACCGAGATGTTCGAGTAAGGGAAGCTAGGGCACTTCTGTTGAGCCGCAGAAGAGAGGCTACTTATGCATGGGAAAAGAGGCTGCGTGGAGCCTTTTGCGAGCTGTGTGTAGGGCTATTGCTTCAGCGAGGAGGCCGGGTATCTTCAGGAGCCTAATCAAGGTTGTTTGGATAACAATCGAGGTAAGGAGAACTAGTTTTGGGGTGAGCTGTAGATGACAATTGAACTATGATAGGCCGTAGGCCTAATCACCTCAGAACAAGGGCAACATGTATAGGTTTGGGGCAGATTTGTGCCCAGAACAACAACACGGTTGAAGAGAAGTCTCCTTTGCCTAGGCCGTAGATCATAAGGGTTGTTTGATGAATCTGTTAGGGTTGTTGCAACAAACATAATTCCCTAATTAGTCACTGTAATCTAATACGTTGTTCGAAGACATTGGCATTGCTATGTGCTAGGTATCAGGCCATAGCACCATAGCTAGCCACCTTGATGTCTTATGATGAATTTTGTAAGTAGACAACATTGTATATGACAATAGTATGCATAGTGCAACACATTGCACAGAACAACGTGATGTAAAGATAAGATACAACTTGATGAGCACAGTGAGGCACAATATGACGCAACAATGGTAGTGCAACATGATGATAAGGTACAACTTGATGATGCAACACAAGGAGGTGCAACTTGATGATAAGGTGTAGCAGTATGATGTGTGCAACATGGTAATGAAGTCCAACATGATGATTGGGTGCAACACAGTGAGGAGCAACATGGTGATGGAGTCACCTTGGATCAGTGCAAGCAGTATGCCTTTTACTCAGCTCAGATCATCTCCCTCATATGCTATCTTCTTAGAGAAGATCACTGCTCTTATTTAGATAAGTCAATATGTTGATTTCTGATGTATATGTACTATCTCTCTCTTTGTTGAACTATTGAAGAACATATAAGAAGAATTGATCAAGGGTTTCCCCACATTGGGGTTTGTTCCTGGCTAGCGCCACATCTTGTGTCCTCTTGTCTTGGCTTGTCTTCTGCGATTTATGTTTATGTTCTATCTGCAATTTACTATTATGCTGATGTGATTGCTAATCTCGAAAAGATATTGAGCTAATTGGGAAAATTGAAATAAATTGCTCTAAGCATAGAACATACCTAAAATTTAACAGGTGAGCATGGCGAACAACAATTTGTTGTAGGGTAGATTGCTGATCATGGACTTACGTTGATTTGTCATGAATGGTTGGGACAACTTGAGGGTTTCTTTGGCTTGGACGAGATAAGGTTGATCAAGATGGCTTCATGTGATGGACTACAAGCTGGCAGGCTAGAGTCTTCATTAGACCGTGATGTTGCATATTTGAGATTGGTGGGATTTGCCCGAGTTGTAATTGATCCAGGAGGATGAGTGCTTGTAGGACTAAGTCGATGGAGATCATGTAGGCTCAGAGGGAGTCTAGCCTCAGAGGGAGCAACCCTATGGAGGTTCGAGATCTTCAGGCTTAGACGTGATGAGGTAGAGGCACTACTGAGATTGTCGGATTCATTCTACAAGGTCTGCTGCGGTGATGGATGCTAGATTGGCTAGTGTTGCCGGATGATGATGGTTACTTGCTAGTCTTGGAAGTACCTCCCTTGCTAAGAGAGAGTGTTGATTCTTGTGTAGCTTGGGAGGTACTCCAAGCCCCAGTGTTCGGGTTTGGAAATCAAAACGTAACAAGGAGGCTTGTGGGCTTGAAACCCAAGCTTGGGGTTTTGCACCCATCGGGATTTGGGCCAAAACCATGAACACATTTTGACATGTGATGAATGAGGATGATAACTCTCGATGAGGCAGACAAGAGGAAGGAGCTGTGTTACAGATCTATTGGAGGCAGACAAGAGGCAACGAAGGGCTATTCTGTGTGGGCTGGAAGTGGCAACGCAGGACTGTGTTAGGCCATAGACTTAGCCACCACAAAACAGGGTAGCGTGGAGGTGTTAGGGGGGCTGTAAAGTGCCTAGAACAACAACACGTATGGAAAGAAGCCTTCCTTGCCTAGGCTGTAGAAAAATGAAGGTTGTTTAGTGATTGTTTTAAGTGTTATTGCAGCATGCGGGTGCCCTAACCAATCACTGTTAGGAACAACAAAAAGACAACAGATTAGGGCAACATTAGTGTTTTATGTTGTATCATAGTTTAGGATCAGTTTTGGATAAGTCTACATTGCAGTTTGTTGGGAGCCATTTGTTGGAGTTGCCTTGGGCATGAAGGAACTCCAACTAGGATCAAATCCCGCCATGGAGTGATGTAGGTGTCCTAGTGTGGACAGAGTTGTTGCAGCGTTTGGAAGCCAAGGAGGTAGGGCTGATGTGGCATGTTAGAAGCCCTAACCAATAGGCAGTTTCACAATGAACTTTGGAGCCTAGATTTGTGCAATAGCTCCTCTATTACAAAGCAAAGCACAGAGGTCGAGAAGTCTGTTGGCAACCGTGTGTAAGGGTCTTGTAAGTATGGGGATGCCCTAGCTAGGTGCAAATGCTACAACCTGGATTGTTGGAGGGCAGTGTGAGAGTGTACCAAGTGTGAACTTGGATTGGGCACTTATGGTGTGCTAGAGGACCTCGTGATAGTGTCCAAGTTGGACCCCAGTGAGCAACACCTTAATGGACAAAGGTAGTTGCGAGAGAGGCAGTGATTGAGCTCAAGGGTCTGATCAACCAGGAGTAGTTTGTGGAGCCCGAGACTTGTGTGTGGAGAAGGACTTCTACAACAGATGATGGGCAATCCTCCTAGCCTGTGTTGATTGTGGGAGATGGACATCTTGCAGTGATATGTGGAAACCCTCCATGCCCTATGTTGGTCTTCATAGGTGCAGCACAAGAAGACCATAGTGGGCTGAAGTCCCAGAGTAGCTGAGGAGCAAAAGTGGTCAGTTGAGAGTTGTTCACAAGTGGAGCTGTGAACAACTCAATAGGAGTCTCGATGTGTTGTGGCCTTGATGAACTAAGGCACAACTAGAGAGCATATTGACAACCGAGATTCAGTGGCTAGATGGACTTGGAGCATTGATAGAGGCAGGAGTTGTAGATTGGGAGCCGAAGAACTGGGCAGGTACAGGGTACGACCGAGGGGAAGCTAAGAGAGTCGACTTTATCAGCCCAATGGTCAAAGTATCTTGTTGAGGGCATATTGGTTGTCGATGTACCGACACCAAGCCCCAGTTTGTATCTTGTACTAGTGGATGTATGAGGGCCATTATCCCTGGTACAGGAGCTCTAGACTGTTGTATTATATGTTGTTTAATATAATGAAGTTGGGTTGAAAAAAAGTAAAAAGTTGTCCATATTCTGTGCATGTGTGACTTACTGCTGTTTATATTCCGCCGTGCAAAGTAGTATTGTTGAGATTCTTGGTTTGGTAGCGTCAAATATTTTAAGATTCTAACCTAGACCCAAGATTGTGGAAATTCAACACTCCACAATATTATAGTCATTAGGCTCATAATCTTATAGGGAATAAAAATATGTTGTTAACACTCCCAACTCATAATAGCTTCCTTGTACCTAGTGAAGTGCCCTGAGGCACCAATATCAATCAACCAATGATCCAATGTAGTAAGGGCAAAAATAACATAAAATTCTTTTTGCTTTTCTACAACATTAACTTCTTCATACCTGGAGTTTATTGACTTCTTGGGAGGAGGACCATTTCCATATCGACTAGCGGGAGCATTCCTCTTTCCTTTGTTGTTGAACTTGTTGTTCCTTTGATTGCCATTGCCTTTGTAGTTGTTGTTATTGTTGTCATCATCTCTTGGAGTATCCTTCTTGTGAGGATACTCTAGTGAAGTGGCCAAACATGTTGCAATTAAAGCATTTTCCTTTTCTTCCCTCTTTGAATCCCGACTTGAACCCTTGACCTTGCCTTCTTGGACCTGTTGACCTTGTCGCCTACACCTACCTACAAGTCAGTGAGAAAATCCTTCAACCCTACAAGGTGTGGTTGGTGGCAGGGAACTCAAAGAAGGGGTTGTCACACTAATCCTGACTCTTTCCGTTTGAGCTATCTCCCAGGTTAGTTAAGGGTGGTGGTCCCTAATGAAAAGTTAATTTAAGAAGGATGTGAGTTTCTAGGAGAATTGTTAGAGTTAAATAGATTATCTCTTTAAGATTTATAAGCAAAAAATTGATATTAGCAATAACCATCATAAGATAAGAATCAATACATAAACCAATGCCTTCCAAGTATTTGCTCTTTAAGAAACGAAATTGTATTTTTCTTAAAATGAAGTGAAATGCTTTCAAATGGAAAGCCAAAATAACCCAGAAAAGTGAAACACTAAATTGTTAGCACGAGATATTATAAATGCTTTCAAGATGAATAAGTCTACAAATCAAAGCATGAAAACTATCTTGCTCAAAAGGATACGAAAATAACTCAAATGTTAGACCAAGATGGCAACAAAGTATGTTACAAAATAATCTAGAAGAGGCTAGACCAAAGAGTCATGAGCAAGCTCTCCTCTTTGACTAGCCATGACTTAGCTCTTTGAAATAGCCAGATATTGATAAATGAGGTACAATACGTAAAAAATAAAATTTTCCAAGTTTTATGTTATGATGCAAGAAGTAAAAGCTTTAAGAAACTTGAAATAATCCCTGCAAGACACAAATAAGATATAGATGAGACTTTGGAATTCAAAACATGTGGGTTCTCCTTGAATATTTTTCAAGAATGGGTTGATTCCTCCAAGAATTCCCCCTCACGCTTGAAAAGCTTGACCAAGTAATGATTGATCTACAAAACTTCACCACAAATCATTAAATCGACATGAAGTTAAATAAATGCAGTAGAAAAAATTCCTAGAGATAGATCTTTTATCCATTAGAAGGTTTGTTTTCCTAAAACAAATAATTAATTCTTATGCTAATATGAGATCGCTGCATACTAACATAACTTGAAACAAGCATGGAAGAAATAATGACATGAGGAAATAAATAGAAGCATAACAAGTCAAGAATTTACCACACATGCAAGGAGAAGAACACCATCACGCTTTACCCCAAAGACTGTTGTATTATATTGCAAGTAGTGAATACAATCCCGCAGAGTCTTTTCAAGCACAATAGCTCGTATTACATGATACAATATGAGAGCCCATGGCTCTATTTTTTTCCCCAGGGAAAAGTATCATAATTTCCATTATCAAGAGAAATTACACGTTGTAAATGCCATAAGCATATGCATGGTAGTGATCGTAGTCTTCTGTAATCTGTTAAGATCTGAAGGAGTCTATACAAAATAACCCAAAGTAGGGTATGCAACCTGTATCCGATCATATACAGAATATTTACATATTTTCAAAAATTTTCAACATGTCACCCACGGTGATTACTGTTCTCTAGTCAATGGATATAACTGAAATTAAAGTATTAGGGCAGATCAGCGCTCTGCAGATCCTGATCGATGTATGGTCTATGGAAGTATTGGTAGATCTGCTCTGCACTGTGCTCATGGATCAACCATTCCCCTTTGGGATGATGAGCTGTCGCTTTTGAAAGCTAATTTGCATGTTTGTTGCGCTTCCTGTAGATATGAGCACATGAGATATAATCAAAACGAGTTTTTGAAAACAAAACATCATCAAATATGGTTTGAGAGTATGTGCATGGCATATAGAAGTGCAGTTGAACCAGTTAATAACAATCTTGGAGTCCCCAAAAACTTGTAAATGCCTACAGTTTTTGTTTAATGCAAACTATAAGAGATGATGAAGTGTTAAGAGCTTTGCAAAATTATTTGTGCCATCCCCCCACCCCATGCAAATATGGAAAATATGTGTCTTAGAGATATATAGGATAACACTAGCTCCACAACCCTGGTCCTCTGCAGAACCATTGAAGTAAGCCCAAGGGTGTGTTTTGTCTATAACCTCCAGAATGATGGTATGAACTGTGTCTACCAGTTCATCATCCAGGATTTCCATGTAACTATTACATATCTTAGGGACAATGAGTGGCCAGATTATTTGCTTTCCACGAAATATGTTGCTGTTCCTGCTCATCCATATGTGCCAGCACACGATTAAAGGTAGATTTCGGGTTTTCAGATTAGGGGCTTTAGACCACCAACAGTTCCAGGCATTCAGTATACAATCGCCAACCCAACGCTGAGCTATATTTAGAGTATGTATCACCTGCTCCCAGACCTGTTGTGTTGAAGGGCAGGAAAGAAACAAATGGTGATTTGATTCCTCCTCCCCATGACATAAGACACACCATGAAGGTCCTTGAAAAGAGCGTTCCCTGAGATTTGTTCCGGATGGGGTCTTGTCCATAATTATATTCCACATCAGGAGACGAGTTCGCGACAGGCCTTTCAGCTTCCATAATCCACTCCACCAGCTTTCCAATGAATTAGGTTTATGGCCAGCGTGTATAATAGGGTAGCCCTCCTTTGGTGTATAAATCCCCTTTTGAGCAAGGCCCCATATGAGTTCATCATCAACATCTCTAAGTCTTACATGGGATTCTGTTCAAACCGAAGTGTATCTCCTCCACTCCATATGCCACTGATCTGATATATCAAGGGCCTTCGCTAATAGCCACGCTTGCTGATATATTGATGTATTTAATAGGTCCCCTATCTGTGCGATGGTTGCTAATCTACTATAATTAAGGAAATCAGTCAAATTAGGAGGGAGATTGTGTATGTTGCCGCTTCCGATCCATGGATCAGTACTAATGCAGACAGACATACCATTGCCAATACACCATGTGAGACCACTTCTTATGATGGCAAGGGTGGATATGACAGCCCTCCAAATCACTAATATTCCTTTCTTGTTCCAAGCAGGTAACCTAATCCAGTCCATGACTGTACGAGGCTAGATATATTTATAGGTAACCACCTCCGTTCAAAGGCTTTTGTGCTTTAGGAGAAGCCAACCTGGTTTGGCTACAAGTGCTTGTGCAAATGCAAAAAGATTTTTGAGGCCCCAACTGCCCCATTTTTTGGGGGCAGCAATTCTGTTCCATTTGATCCACGCATACGGTTTCCCATCCTTGTGTCCTTTCCATAAGAAATGGAAACATACTCGCTGGATCCTATGTAATATACCTTGAGGGATCCAAGCTAGGGACATCTAGAAGACCGGGGTTGCTTCCAACACAGATTTGATGAGCACCAGTCTAACCGCTCTAGATAGTAACCGATGGCTTCAATTGTTGAATCTTTTTTCCACCTTGGCAATCAACCAGGTCCAGTCTGCTATTTTGTATCCTTTTGCTTTGATCCTGAATCCTAGATACTTCAAACCATCCTCCATCATCAGGTTTTGGAAGGGGAAGTTGTGATGTGCATGTCAGGTCTCCCGTTGAGAGCAAGTTGATAGAGTAATAGTGGATTTGGCCTGATTAATTTCCATCCTTGTTGCGGCACAAAATAATCGCAACACTTAAGAGAGAGTATTGTTGTCCTGAATACCTCCATCTAAGAATATCAATATATCATCCACAAAAAGTAGATGCGAAAGAGTGCATTGCTCCGTGATCTTGAGGCCCTTGAGCCTCCCGACTTTAATTTCCGAAGCAATCAGCCTGCTTAATCCTTCCATTACAATAAGGAAAAGCAGTGGGGAGAGTGGACATCCTTGCTTGATTCCTTGTTCTGCCTGAAAATAATGACCGACTGATCCATTGATCAAAGTTCCAAAGGATACAATTGTGATACAACACAGGATCCATCTGATGAAAGCAAATGGGAAGCCCAAGTGTATAAGGATCATCTTGATAAGTAGCCAGCTAACTCGGTCAAAGGCCTTTGAGAGGTCAATTTTGAGCATAACACCTTTAAGCTTCTTTTGTTTGATTGAGTGGAGGGCCTCTTGTGTTGTACCGATGGCCTCATGGATTTGATGGTTGTGTAGGAAGGCGAACTATTCAGAGGATATGTGTCTGATAGGATCGGCTTGATGTGATTGGCAATGATCTTTGCAATGATTTTGTATAGGCAATTACAGAGTGATATAGGCATGAAGTCATTGAAGGATAACAGGGAGTCCGTCTTGGGTATGAGGGCAATATAGGTGGAATTTAAAGGTTCATACATTCTGCCAGATGAGCAACATTTCTTGATCACTTTGAGAAGATCTGGGCCAATGATGTCAAAGAAGGTAAGATAGATTTCCACGGACCAATCGTCTGGTCTCGAACTTTTGTCCTTAAACCACTTCAGGGTACCTTCCTGTTCCCCCATAATGACAGGTTTGATGAGGTCCTCCTCCGAGCCTGTGTTAAAATTGGCAACTAGGGCCAAAATCCATGTGGGTCATCTTATTCATGGCTGATAATATTTTTATTAGATTCCTCTCGTTGAGAGGTGTAGGATTGATCTAAAGATCATCCGATTCCGATAAGTATTTATGGAGATATGAATTTATTTTGATTATGGAATAATTATCAAGCCGACCAACAACTCATGCAGGCTCAGAAGCCCAACAGTTGCATCTATTTAATCATTAATAGTTGTGTATAAATACAAGAGGTATTTTCCTCATTTGGACACACATCTCATCACATCTCTCTCTCTCTCCTGCGCGGAAAAGAGGCTCTTCTCCTACTGCGCAAAAAGGGACTCTTCTCTCACTCGTGTGAAAGCAAGGACGCTGCTAATGCCGATGATGCCGGTGATGACAGTAATGCCGGTGATGCGGGTGATGCGGATGATGTTGATGTCGCTGATTTAGATGATCTGACAGATATAAACTGATGCTGCTGATGCCACTAATGCCGCTGATCTAGGGTTTGCTGCTGCTGATGTAAATCAGATTTATGTACTATTTCTCTCTGCTGAATTATTGAAGATAAAGGAAGATTTGATCAAAGGGTTTCGCCATATTGGGGTTTGTCCTTGGCTAGCCGCCACATCTTGTGTCTCTTGGCTTGTTTTCTGTCGATCATTTAATGTTCTATTTGCGCTTTACTTACTGTATAGGTGATTGCTAATCTGTGGATAATAATAATAAAAAGAAGTAAACTGCGCTAAGCATAGAACATACCATAACTTAACATGGTATTAGCGCTGAGGTGAAGACTGAGCCCGAGCAAGAGCAAGAGCAATCACCGAAGAGAAGATTGGTAAGGCTATCCTAAAAGAACTATGGGGTCCTCAACACTCTTCCCTGTCGAAGACAAGCTCTGTGAGAAGTTTGACTATCACGGATGGAAGATGTCCCTTGATCTAACTTTAGAAGATCAAGAAGTGTTGGACCATGTGAGAGGCATATTGTTGAGCCTCCATCAAATGCACCCGCTGCTGCCAGGAACAAATGGAAATCTAGTGAAGTCAAAACAAAAAAGATCATCCGGGACTCTATCAACAAGCGCTTGGTGGCCTATGTTTCTGAGCTGAACACCTCCAAGGAAATCTACGATAGACAGGTGAGTTTATTTAAAGTTAAAGATGCCTTTACTCTTGGGTTTCCAATTGATTCATTATATCAGGTTGGTGGAAGTCCGCTAGGTGTCATGTGTTGTGACACATCTCTTGAGTCTGAACTTTGGCATTGGAGGTTTGCGCACCTTCATTATAAAGCTCTACCCGATGCAAGACAAATGGTGACAGGGATGACCGAATTCCAAGTAGAGAAAGAAGGTGTATGTTCGGGATGTGCCGAAGGAAAGCTTAAAAGGGGACCATTCCCCTTAAGCCAAAGCAAGACCTCCGATATATTATAGTTGGTTCACTTAGACATATCTGGTATAATGCCTGTGAACTCCTTGGGAGGATATTCATATTACCTTACTTTTACAGATGACTATTCTTGAAAGACTTGGATATACTTCTTGAAAAAGAAGGATGAAGTGTTCTCTTGGTTTCGACACTTCAAAGCCTTGATTGAGAATCAAACCGAAAAGAAGATCAAGATCTTAACGACTGATAATGGGACCGAATATGAATCTAACAAGTTTCATGACCTTTGTAAAGAGGCTGGCATTAAGAGGGAGACTACTACACCATATATAGTGTGGCGGAAAGGAAGAATCGTACGATTGTGGAAGCTGTCCGTGCCATGCTCCATGATCAAAGACTTCTGAAGTTTCTATGGGACGAAGCTGCAAACACCGCCGTATATGTACAAAACCGATGCCCTCATCAAACATTGGGTTCCAATACTCCTGAAGAAATCTACATCAAAAGGAATCTTTGTGGGCTATAGTGAAAGGCTATAGAATCTATTTAGTCGATCAAAGGGAAGTCATGATTATTCATGATGTCACCTTTGATGAAGATATGGCTCTCAGCCAGGTGAACAATCTTCCTACAACGAGGAGCTCTCAAGACGCTGACACCAGGGAACCGAAAGAAAAAGAGAATGACGAGATATTTGCACCTGTTGCCAGATATACCACCATCTCCTCGATCATAGCCCTTGTGGCTTCACAAGGATGGAACCTACATCATATGGATGTCAAGACTGCATTCTTGCATGGTTTGATCAAAGAAGAGGTCTACGTGGAGTAACCCGAAGAATTTGAGATTTATGATCGAAAATCTCATGTATGCAGGTTGAATAAGGCTCTCTATGGGCTGAAGCAAGCACCTCGAGCATAATATGAGAGAATCGATAGCTACTTGATGAAGCTGGGATTCACTAGGAGTGAAGCTGATTCTAACCTTTACTCTAAGGTTGAAGACGACAAACCTCTCATACTGGTGCTCTATGTGGATGACTTCTTTCTAACAAGTGCAGACCCTCTCATTCACAAATGTAAGAGGGAGTTGGCTTCTAAATTTGAAATGAAGGACCTAGGACTAATGCACTATTTCCTAGGACTTGAAGTCTGATAGAAGCTAAGGGAAATTTTCCTATCTCAAGGAAAATATGTGGTGAATATATTGGAAAGATTCGGTATGGTGGATTACAAGCCTGCGACTACCTCGAGGATCTTAACTTTCAGAAGATATACGGTAGTAATGTCGGACTAGATTTGGGAAATGCCTCTGAGTTTCATAAACTCATTCGCGTTGATGTTCTTGGTGAACCTCCGTCCGGACATATGTTTTGCAGTGAGCATGGTGAGCTCATATTTGGTTGAGCCTCACTGGATTGATGCCAAGAATCTTCTGAGATGTCTTCGGGGCACAATCTCTCATGGATTGAGATACACTGCCAGAAATATGAAACTGCATGATTATTCGAATGCTGAATGAGTAGGTAGTGTGGAGAGCACTTCTCAGTGCTTGTTCTCTTTGGAATCTGCCTCGATATCCTGGATGAGCAGGAAGCATAAGTCAGTGGCTCTGAGCATTGCCAAGGCATAATTCATTGCTGCTAGCAGGGCCTCTTGTGAGGTAGTCTAGTTACGAAAGCTCTTCAGTGAACTGTTTGGGTTTACATTGGATACCACTGTGATCCTGTGTGATAACCAGAGTGAGATTTGTTTATTAGAGAATCCCGTATTTCATGATCGCTCCAAGCATATTGATATTAGGTACCGCTATATTCAAGATATGGTGCAACAGGAAGCTATAAGGCTCCAACATATCGGTATAGATGAACAGGTTGCCGACATTCTGAAAAAGCCCCTAGGAAAGGTCAAATTTTTGACTTTCCGAGAACGACTTGGTGTTGTTCATAAACCCTCTGATGAGGGTCCTGTATGATGTATGGAGCTCTTAGAGCTCCGGGGGGGGGGGCATGGGGTACTTCTTGGAGCGACATATGACCACAGGGTGACTCACCATCCCCTGGTGGTGTATGTGTACAGGGTAAAAGAATCAAAACTTTCCCTATGACACCCCGTGGCGACTATGTAGAAGGATGTTTAGTTCTCCTGTGAGGTCTGGATGATGTGTTCTCCATGACGATTGTGTAGCATGATGATTAGTTCTCCTGTGAGGTCTGGACGATGTGTTCCCTATGACACCCTGTGGCGACTATGTAGAAGGATGTTTAGTTCTCCTGTGAGGTCTGGATGATGTGTTCCCCTGGTGGTGTATGTGTACAGGGTAAAAGAATCAAAACTCTCCCTGTGACACCCCGTGGCGACTATGTAGAAGGATGTTTAGTTCTCCTATGAGGTCTGGATGATGTGTTCTCCATGACGATTGTGTAGTAGGATGATTAGTTCTCCTGTGAGGTTTGGATGATGTGTTCACCATGATGATTGTGTAGCAGGATGATTAGTTCTCCTGTGAGGTCTGGATGATGTGTTCTCCATAACGATTGTGTAGCAGGATGATTAGTTCTCCTGTGAGGCCTAGATGATGTGTTCTCCATGGCGATTGTGGACAGGATGATTCGCTCTCCTGTGGACAAGATGATTCGCTCTTTTGTGGGACAAGATGATTCGCTCTCTTGTGAACAAGATGATTCGCTCTCCTGTGAACAAGATGATTCGCTCTCCTGTGAACAGGATGATTCACTCTCTTGTGGACAAGATGATTCGCTCTTTTGTGGGACAGGATGATTCACTCTTCTGTGGACAGGATGATTAGTTCTCCTGTCGAGGCATCCTACCGATGTAGTCTGGGACTCATGGGAAGTACCTCTCATCTGATCAATGAGCAGGGAAATGAGGATAGGGACCATAGTAGTACCGATGGACGCATCGTTGTATCTACCGTACTCCCTATGCTAGGATGACCTTCATTGATCTGGGACTAGTGGTAGGAGTTGTACCCACTATGACGCTGACTTCGGGTCGGTTGAGACTGGTTTGGGACTAGTGGTACATACTCTGAGACTGACTTTGAGTCAGTGGAGGACTGGTCTAGGACCAGTAGTAGGAGTGGTACCTACTATGACGCTGACTTCGGGTCGGTTGAGATTGGTCTGGGACTAGTGGTACGCACTCTGACACTGACTTTGAGTCAGTGGAGGATGATACTGATCTGGGACCAGTTGTAAGAGTTGTACCCACTATGATGCTGACTTTGGGTCGGTTGAGACTGGTCTGGGACTAGTGGTACACACTCTGAGACTGACTTAGAGTCAGTATGATACATCCTCGATCATTTCTTCTTCTTCATAATTCAGACAAAGTAGAGCAGAGCAGAGCAGATTAGAACAGGGTAGAATAGAACTAAGTAGAGCAGGCCGGATAAAGAGGAACAGAGCAGGGGTCAAGCTATACAGGGCAGTGCATTGGATGGATGAATAGTAGCGACCGACAGACAGATTGCAAATGGAGTTCTCCCTAGTTGAGAGGGAGTGTTAAAATTGGAAACTAGGGCCAAAAGCCATGTGGGTTATCTTATTCATGGCTGATAATATTTTTATTAGATTCCTCTCGTCAAGAGGTGTAGGATTGATCTAAAGATCATCCGATTCTGATAAGTATTTATGGAGATATGAATTTATTTTGATTATGGAATAATTATCAAGCCGACCAGCAACTCATGTAGGCTTGGAAGCCCAACAGTCGCATCTATTCAGTCATCAACAATTGTGTATAAATACAGGAGGTCTTTTCTTCATTTGGACACACACATCTCATCACATCTCTCTCCTATGCAAAAAAGAGGCTCTTCTCTTACTGCGCAGAAAGGGACGCTTCTCTCACACGTGTGAAAGGAAGGACGCTGGTGATGCTGGTGATGCCGGGGACTCTTCTCTCACACGTGTGAAAGGAAGGACGTTGCTGATGCCGATGATGTCGGTGATGCCGGGGACTCTTCTCTCACACGTGTGAAAGGAAGGGCGCTACTGATGCCGATGATGTCGGTGATGCCAATGATGCCAGTGATGTCGATGATGCTGGTGATGACAGTGATGCCGATGATGCTGATGCCGGTGATGCCGATGATGCGGTGATGCCAATGATGTTGATGCCGGTGATGCTGATGATGCTGATGCCGTTGATCTAGGGTTTGTTGCTGCTAATTTAAATTAGATTTATGTACTATTTCTCTCTGCTGAATTATTGAAGATAAAGGAAGATTTGATCAAAGGGTTTCCCATATTGGGGTTTGTCCTTGGCTAGCTGCCACATCCTGTCTCTTGTTTTGGCTTGTTTTCTGTCGATTGTTTAATGTTCTATCTGCACTTTACTTACTGTATAGGTGATTGCTAATTTGTGGATAATAATAATAAAAAGAAGTAAACTGCTCTAAGCATAGAACATACCATCAGCTTGGTTCCACAAATTTGGGGTAATGTCCCACAATGCGAATAATATCAGCTAGGGTTGTGCCTGGATGGGCTTTGAAAAGCTGCGTGAAGTGAGTGTTCCCCATCCTAGTTAGCTGATTATGGGTTTTTGCAATCAGACAGACCCTGTGCATTTGGCATCTACCAAATAGTATTGATGGCCTTCCTTCCATTGGCATATTTATGAAAGAATTTAGTATTTCCATCCCTTGCCCGCAACCAAATTGCTCTGCTTCTGAGCCTCCATGTTTGTTCCCGCTCTAGCAGGATCTTGGATTTCTGCGCTTCCAAGACCGTGAGGTGTAGTTTTGCTTCGATAGAGGTGTGCCCTTTGCCCTGTTCATCTGTTAGTGAGGCTAGCTGATTTTCAATATCCCAGAGGGTATGCTCCTCCTTGGCCTTTTTCCCCTTGGCCCAATCAATGGATATTCTCTTGAGATTGACTAGGTTGCTTCAGAAACCAACGACCTTCCTCTGATCATTTGGTAGGGGATGAACTTTCCAAAATTCCATAACCAACCTGAGGTATTCAGTGTCCTTTAACTAGGTCTAGTTAAATTTGAAGGGGGCCCTAGGTTTTTTAAAGGAGCCTGTGACTTCCAGATAGATGGGGGAATGATCCGAGATCCCACCAGTGCCCACTCACTGCTTGTAACTAGTGAGGGAAGTGAACAGGTCTTCGCGTATGAGAACCCTGTCAAGTCTTTTCTACCCAGGGCTGCTTCTCCAGTCCTTTTGTTGTGCCATGTTGGCATCTTCTTGTTCATAGGGATGTCAATAAGACTGTGTTTCTTTAGAAGTTATCCTAGCTGATCCGAGAGTGGGTCCAACTGAGAGTGGTGTCCCCAAGATTCTTCATGACCGATGGTGAAGTGTAGAGCTTCCCCTAGAATAATGGAATGGTCTAACAGGGGGTTCTCTAGTATCTTCTACCAGAAGTCCAGTCTATTGTGGTTGGGGACGTAGATGCTCATAATACAGAGAGATCTGCCCAATTCAGCTGAAAATATATCCATTCCCAGGAATCCATGACCTCCCCAAGTCGAGGTGACCTTGATGGATTGAGGGTTTACCCCAAGTGCTATACCCCTCGATTTCCTAGCAGCATCCAGAGCTTGAAAATGCCAACCTGGCATGATGGTTAGAAGGGTCTTAACAATCTGCTCAGATCTACCCACGGTTTCTTGCAGAAAAATAATATCACATAGCTCACTGCCCAAAAGTCGCTTAAGAGCTAATTTTTTAGAGGGGCTAGCTAAACCCCTACAATTGAAGGATAACCACTTCATGGGGAAACATTGCCCAGGGTGTCCTGTGCTCTAAGTGCCCATTCAATGGTGTTTTGTTTGCCCCAACAATCTTGATGGCTTTGGAAATCTTGGATGGCCTCCCTTAGGAGGGATTATGCTCAGCATGAGAGGGTGTGATGCCCAAACCAAGCGATCTAGTGAGAGCCTCGTGGCGGTAGCGGAGGTTGTAAGGATGAGTTCTTGAGACAGAAGGGGATGTAGGACAGTGATGGAGCCCCTGTGCACAAACAGCCGGGGGGGCGGTGGAAAAAATGGACAGCAGGGGATCAAGTGCACAAGTGATGGGGGAGGTGACCATACAAGGTATAGATGCATATGAACCCAAAGAGAAATTTAAATGACTCACATTCAGTCAGAGGAAAAGAAACAGTACCCGTTGTAGGAGAAGCCACCGCAGCAGACCAGGATCTAGTTATAGGAGGGGAGATTTGCGGCATCTGGGAAGCACAAGATGGATGAACATTGTCCCTAGCTCCATCCTTTGGACTATCTAGACCTGTGGGTTGCTCGTCCACAATCAGGTCTTTTGACTTGCGATGTTTTGTTCCCTTTGATGCAGGAGGAGTAGATGGTGAGAGCAGAGGGCAATCTTTGTAAAGGTGTCCGACCTTATGTCATCTTCGACACCTGAATGGGACACCTTCATAATCCAAATTTTGTCTTCGTGAGAAATGCCTCCAATGTAGGGTGATCTTCTCCTATCGGCCTTCTTTGGTGTCCAAATGAACCAGAATGCGCGCCATGGTCATAATTTCCGATGTTTCATAGGACTGGTCATGTTCCAAATAGGTGCCCAGTGCATTGCCTATGCGCTTGAAGACAATAGGAGACCAATATTCCATAGGTAGCCCTGGCAAACGAACCCATATTGGCCTAGCTCCCAACTGTTCCCTCTCAGGATCAAATAAAGGATCCCAACTTTTCAGCAAAACCAGAGCTAATTCAATATGCCAAAACCTTGAGAGTATCCAGTTTGTGTACTCTTCCCTGTGAAATCTAAGGGCGAACCACCCTCGAGCGAGCACCCAAATTGTGGGCATTTTTTTGAGTAAAGTGCCCCAAGTCTCCATGGTCTAGAGACAAAGTCTCTCCATAGAGTAATTCCGCTCCTGAACTCGGCCCACCAGGGCCCTCTCGGTCGTTTCAGCTACTTCCCCCAAGAAAAGATTGATATCCCTGTCAACGACCTTCAAACACCTCCCTTTCTTAACTTTGTCCGACCTGCGAGTCGTCGGGTAATCTCGTAGGAGTCCCTGATGCCCTGGTTAAGCATTTGCGGAGTGGAGGGGGTAGATTTAGGGTTTGGGACTAATGTGCTGAAGCAGCCAAAACGGATGGGGGTGCTGGGTGAAGGGCCGCTAGTATTGAAGGCACTTCTGGCAGCAACCCCAAGTGGAGGAATGCCTGAGAAGGTAAGGTTGCTGGGTGGGGCAGAGATATGAGGTAGGGCGGGTATTGGCGAGTCGAAGGTAGGGGATGGTTGCAGGTAGGTGTCGAGGAGGTTTAAGGTAGCCAGAGAGAGTGGAGGGCAGTCCAAGTCGATGGCATCATCAAGGTTAACAAAGGGCAATGGGTGGCTCACAGATGGCCTTGGTCGGTCAAGTGCCTTGTTTGAAGCAGCCAAAGGGTGCAGGGATGAGCCAAAAGATTCGGACCCCGACACGACACGGTGGTGAGTCCATATTTCCTCATTGGGATTAGGGTCCTCGATATAATCGACGGTGTCCTGGTCCATTGCTAACCGACAGGGAGCAAGTCAGTGGAGGTTACGGTCTGTGAGGAAAGCGGGATGACCACAACAATGGAGAGCCAGGGAAACCGCGGGTAGGAGGTAGGCAGGATGGGGTTAGGCGAGCCACGGAGGTTATCCTTGACCGTCATGGGCAGTGAAACACCGCTTCAGAACCTCCATTATCGCCGACCATCAGAGCTTTGTTAGGGTTTTTTTCACCAACCCATGGCTCTATTATATAGAGAGTTGGGAGTAAATCCAAATGAAGAATGACAATGACAAATGACATTGGAGCCAATCCCAATGTAGAAGTGATTAAACAAGTGGCATGAAGTGACAATTCCAAAGAGAATTTCGAATTTGTTGAATGGAGCTCTAATGCAAAGTGTAAAAATTGAATTCTGGCAAGTGGACATCATTTTCTTCTTCCCTTATGTGCCAAATTTGAATTTTATGATGGAATGACAAGTGTATATGGGTGGTAATCCATGTGGGGATCATTTCCCACAAAAATCTCCACCAAATATTCTCCCAAATCCTCCCAGATGTGCATTAACTTCACAAATTCGAATTTCCAAGTAAGCAACTTTCTCATTTAATGCCAGAAATTTGATTTTATTTGAGCACATGTCCTTTCCTTGATTTTAGGAGTCCACATCAGCGTGGGACTTCACTTTAACTTCCCCATAATTTTCCACCTCATTTCCACAACATTTAACATGCGTGGATATTTATTTTTCTCCACTTATTTAATTTTTGGTTTAATTAATTGCCAAATTTGCCACTAAACTTAGGAAAGGTGGGTTTTGAGGGTTAAAAACACATTTTTAACACCTGAAAGTGTGTCATATTAGAAATTTGAGGGTGAGAGGTGTAAATTTCATTACTCATACTCCATACAACTTCTCTATACTACACTTATTACAATTTAAATACAATTTTATTTGCAAATTTTGACCCGCAAGAAATGTAAAAAATTACAAAATGACTACCTAGACCTAACCAAATTTCACAAAATTTTTGGTGTGATGTATTATGGTAATATACATCGACTCTAGACACTAATATGTGTTAGGGGCTCAACCTTCAAACCATCACCCTGACTTTGGGGTAAAAAGTGAGTGAAAAAACCCAAAAAATTATATGCCTCGAAAAAAGAAGGGATAATTAACCAGATAAAAAAAAACGCTCCAAGTTGTACTTGTTTGCTGATTGAGTCCCAACATCTTAGGCATTTTACATACTCAAAGCTCATCATTACTAGTAATTCCCCGTAGGGTGTGGAATCTAGGTACAAGAAAGATGATGAAAAGATAGAAGTAGAGTTGAAAAACTCTATTGACTAATGATATCTGATGGTACAAGTGTCCTCTGAATCATCCTTGGGCATGGAGTCTTCATATAATCATCAAGTGCCACTCTAGTGGTGAACAAGACCAACATTATATTTCCTTTTGTCGACGCGTTTCAAACCAACCAGTGTGGTTCATCATCAAGACAAGTTGAAGAATCGGATCCAGCTTTGCATGTTAAATAGTGAGAGCGGAATTAAAAAATAGTAAAAAAGAAAAAGTTCCTCAGGATGACGGCACAATCTTGCTTGATGGTGTTTTTAATACTATCAGGTAAACCACGAATCCCAAATTCTATGTCACAGATGATGTCATCTACAGGGATTTTCTTAGGGGCCAAGGCAAAATTTAAACCTTTGCCTAAAATTTAAACCTTAAGAAATATCATGTGATTTATGCCGAAAAATTCTCTCAAACCTGATATGGATCACAGAAGCCTCAATTTAATAAGACCAACATTGTTCTTCCTTTTAACATGAGTGGAGAAGGCTGAAGGATTGTTTCCATTTGAGGGCTTGTCTCTTTTCATCATCCTTATTTCTTCTTGAGTGCATCTAGCCAATAATTCATTAAATCCCGGAATCATGCCATTGTTGAGGATGGTAGTGTTAAACACATCCCATTCACTTGTAAGGTCTCCAAGTGCAATAAGAGTGAGCTCCCTATCACCAATAACTTCTCCAATAGATAGAAGATCATTCTTGATTTCAGTAATCCTCATGAAGTAGGATTGAATGAATTCTCCTCTATCTGTTTTGATGTCTTTAAACTTGTTCTTGAGAAAGAGAACTTGATTTGCATTATTTACTTTGAACATCCCAATCAACTTGTCATACATCTTAGATGTTTCCAAATCAGAAATATAGGCAACTAAAGGCTTGTGAATAGAATCATCAATAATTTTCTTAGCTTTAACCTTACCTTTCTTGTACTTTGTTTTTGTAGCAACGGGTGCACTTGATGGAGGCTCCACTACTATTCCTTTGACATAGTCCATAGCATCATTTTCTTCCATAGTCAAATCCAGAGACATCTTCCATGCATGATAGTCGGATTTGTCCTTAAGCTTGTCCTCAGATTTGAAGTAAGATGTAGTTGTCATTGGGACTAGTTCCAAGTTCTTGTCTAACAACTTCCCTTAGTGATTGCTTTTCCTTACTCTTGTTTGGGCTTTGTCTACACCTGAGCTTTTATACTATGTTAAGTTTAGACAACAATGATATGTTCTATGCTTAGCACAATTTACTTCAATGTTCCTTTAGCAACCCAATGACAATTTCCAATTATTTCTAGTAGCAATCACATTAACATAATCACATTGATAGTAAATGTAGATAGAACATAAAAACGTATGCAAAAAAGAAACGAAGACAAGAGGACACCAAATTTGGCAGATGCCAGGGAAAAACCCCAATGTGGGGAAAACTCTTTGATCAAATCTTATTATTATTATACAGTAGTTCAACAGAGAGAGAGAGTACAATAATCAAATTCACTTGCCCAATACATAGTCAAATCAACCCTGTAAAATTCTGCAGTCAATTGCAGCCAATATCAACCCTAACTAGAAAGTCAACGCTAGTCAAAAGAACAACAACACATCACCAATGAAGTGTTGGAAAATGTAACTATGTTCGGTCTTAATTAATGTACTTGAGTCATCATGTAATATACTTGTCAAAAGAATAAAAAGAATAATAATAATTATTATTATTGTGACTTATTAAAGCATGGATTTCATGCTTGGGTCACCATGTTTTAGGTCAAAGTACTCATTGAGGACTTATAGCATTTATTCTGAGTCAATAGAGTCATTGTACTTTTAAAGAGACCCTTCTTGGGCTTTCAAATCATGTAAAAAGGTTTAGTATTAAGTCAAATATGATTTATGTATCCTCCCCATCAAGTCAGCCTAAGGGAGATCAAGTCGGCCTAAGGACCCTAATTCGACCCACAAGAAGCCTATAAATACAAGCTAGTCGAAGTCATTTGTCATTTAAAGCATCATCTCACAAGCTAGTTTGATATCTCAAGAGTCGCTGGAGAAGTGCGAAGTCTATTGTCGGGAAGCCAAAAGAAGTGCGAGTTTGGGGAAGTCTAAGGAGAGGAAGAAAATCAAACTTTTGGTGCCTATCTCTCTTTGTTTCGTCCTTTGGATTGGGAGATCGAAGTCTTCCAAGTTTCGCTGTTGCCTGAAGCTGCTGCCTAGTCGAAGTTGCTGGAAGAGGTCGAAGATTCGAGAGGCTGACTTGGTGTGGAGGGAAGGTCTGGTTTTGGTCTAGGGTGAAGAGTCTCAAAAAATATTTTTGAAAGGAAGGATTATCTTGATTGGGTTTTCCCCTCAATATAACTACCATAATATAACTACTTTGATTTTCCAACATGAAGCTTGGTCCTCCTTGGTCAATCTCAGCCTATAGAGGAGGTTAAACGCAACCCAAAACAACTCGGTCAAACTCAGTCAAAGGAGAGAAACTCTGAAATTTCGGCCTATAATCTGACCCAAAAATTTGTCCTTCATCCGCACGTGTGAGAGAGAGAGAAATGATCACCAAGCTGTAGGAACCAATCTGTTTTGGAGGGAGAAGAAATGATGAGTGAGTGATGTCCAAATGAGGAGAGAGGTCACTCCTATTTATACAATTCGTTGAGGGTGAAAGGACACATCTATTGGGCTTCTTGAGCCTACATTATGTTGAGGCTGAACTTTAACATTTTGTGCATGAGATAGAATAAATTCAAAAGTCCACTTCTTGTCCAAATGAGATGATTTTTATATCAAATTTGGACCTCTCGAAGAGAGGAATCCAATGCAATAATCATCTCCATCATATGAGCTATCCCAAGGTGGAATTTGGCCCTAGTTGGCAATTTTAATAATAGTTATGATTGGAGAATGGAGTTTGAAGGATATGTTGCTGCATGTGAAAGAAAATGTATGAATGAAGAATCTTCTATCAAAGATGCAGTTGATAGCCCTACTATGTTGAGAAGTAACATCAGAAAAACCTCGAAGGTTTGTGTTTATTTATGAATATATGAAAGTATATTATTGATTGGGGTTGTGTTTTGTACGAGGAAATCTCTCGAAGTTTTGATAACATACTGGTTACCGATCAGTTTGATCAGGAGAGATTTGTTGTCCTTGATTTGCTGGATCAACTTTGTGAGTGAACCATTGCCTGGGAGGACATCAGGCCGACACTTTGTGTTGATGTCTAGGTCCCAAAGTTGGGAGGGTGGTGTTGGTGATAGAGTTTTGACCTCAGATGCACACCTAGATCGCTGTGTTGATGTTTAGCAAGTAAGCCTAATGGTACCCAGAGAGGCTGAAAGCTTGAGTCCATCTTAGTCCCACTCGGATAGATTTCCCTGGTCAAGAATCTAGTCCATGACATTGCGGTGCCTAAATTGTTGAGAGACCTTGGATAGATTGCTATGGTCAAGAATCTAGTCCATAGCATTGTAGTTCCTAAACTTCTTCGTAGATGATGTGTTTTGAGATCTTCCATGTACCTCTATGGTTATATGTAAATATTAATATCTCCCTAGTTAAGAGGGAGTGTTGAAGAATGTAACAGGTTCGGTTTTCATAATTGTACTTGAAGTCAAAATGTAATATATTTGTCAAAAGAAAGCACAAAAGAATTTTATTATTATTTTAATTGACTTGTTAAAGCATGGGTTTCATGCTCGGGTCAATTGTTATAGGTCAAGCCTCCATTGTAGGCTTTAGGATCGTCATAGTCAATTTTGTTTGAAGAATCCTCCATCCATCAAAGTCTCCTTGCTGTCAAAAGACTCATCATCAAGTCGGTCTAATACAACAACACATCTCTTCATATTCTCATGTCAACTCATTTCAATATGGAAACAACTATATATAGAAGTATGATCTTCACTGAAATTACAGAATAACAACTCAACAATTTCAGAGAGAAAATTCGGTCCTATTACAGAGACAAGTTTGGATAATATCTCAGAGGCATGTTTCGATGTTATTACAATGAAGGAACTCGGATTGATTGCAGGGATGATCTTGGTGTAATTCATAGTGTGACAAATCGAATATCACAGTTTCGGTGCTAATGCAATAAATACATTTTGGTGATATTACAGTGAATATATCTCAGTGTTACCACAGTGAAGGTCTCAGTGTTATCATAGTAAGGAAGTCTCGGTTCTCTAGTATCTCGGTGCTATGAAGTCACAATGTTTGTGCTATCACAGTGATAAAGTCTTTGATGCCAATGGGTGGACTTCAATGTTATCACATGGATAACTTTTAGTGCTATCTCAGTGATTAAATTTGCTGCTATCACACAGCGATGGTTGAGAGATCATTGCTATCTCAAGATACAAGTTTGGTACGATTGCAAGGATCAAAGTGTAAGGAAGAATGATAGCTATAGGAGCAATAGAACTGAAGTATGACAAGCTTGACTTGATGGATGGAGGTAGTCTCGAGTCTAAGTTGTAAGGGTCTTGGTCGTCTCATCTTGAATCTATTGAAGGAAGAATTTTGACTGGGTTTTCCCCTAGAGTGGGGTTTTGCCCTGGCAGCGTGCCTAGAGTCGGGTTTCTGCCTCTGGGCCGTTTTGGCGGGGGAGAGGGGGTGGTCCCTACAACACTGGTCTTGACACAATATTTTGATGTTGCCCTAGGCCACATTAATCATGACTTTGGTATCATGTTAAACTATGTTATGGAGAATATATGAGAGAAGAACAAGAGAGTTTGAATGAGAGATGTATTATATCAATGTGTTTTCTATATATCTAGCAAGTTTCATTATTCTTGTTAGGAACCACTGAACTAATTTCTTAATTACATTTAACATAAATGTCATTTATTACATATGACCTAATTTACTGGACACAACCCTAGGGGGTCTTGTGCAATGTTATTAGAAGTAGACTAATCATCGAACTAGTTGACCCAAAAACCAGGAATTGGAAAAAACTAGAATAAATGGGTAGACCAAAAAATACATAAATACACAAATTTTGAAAAGAAAACATATATATTCACGTGCATCCGTATGAATCAAAACCATTACATAAATATGCTAAGTTTCTCATATATCTAGCAAGTAAGGGTGTATATAGTTGAAATAGCACTGAGTGCCATCCATCTCTGAACCAAAAAATACATCAACAAAGAGGGCTCTAGATGGCCTTTAAAGCCCAATATAAATCATGCTATGACTACATATCATCAAAATCATTGCCTATATTGGGATCCTCATCATCAATATCACCCTCTAAGCATTAAAGAAAGGAAAAGCTTAACATGTCAAATCAAGATTTTCTTTGAATGATGGGTACATTTTTACTAGGGTCATGACAAAGGACTTTCAAAGCCGCAACATTGAGATACATAAAGGGCTTGGTTAGCTTGATTAAATGCTAGTTCCATACCTTCATACATGACAAAATCCAGTGGAAATATTGTAGTCCACCCAATCCAGAAATGTTAAAAATTGTTAAGTAACTTAAGTTTGTTGAATTTTGAGTTGGATCTAAAGCTCTAGTTTTTCCATATGAAATCCAATGAAGTTGTAACCACTCAAACATTCTGGAACAATTAAAGGTAATGTTAAAAATTTAATTGTGTGGCATTAGTAGGGCCTTAGGGTTCAATATTGGGCTGCCCTACTCATAAATTGTTTTTAAATTTATGTTTTGGGAGTCCTTTGTTGCATTGTATGACATTGGCTGGTTCCATACAGAGCCAATCGGTGCGATGAAAAAATGTCTGTTTGGTACCAAATCGGCCTTTCCTAGTTTCGTGCCACCGACCATATCAGTTAGCCCCTGAAAATGATCGGACTGATCAGTTAAATTAGTTTTGGTCCAATTTTGATAACATTGGTCTTATGTCACGAATCTCACGTGTCGGACATGGATTCATGATCACACGTATTGGACATGAGTTTGGCATGTGTCCTATTCACAAGTTATTGGCCAAACTTGTGTGGGATTCATGCCTTACATCATACATGTGTCCTGGGTTTGGGATATGTGTGCTTGAGAAAGGCGCCCCAAAGGTCTAAAAGGGGCAACCTATTTTCCTTTCTCAGTCATTTCACTCAACAGGTTGGTGCATTAAGGGGTTTTTGTGTGCAGCTGAGGGTTTTAGTGCAATATTGAAGAGTTTCCAAGTGCTGGGTGAGACGGTTTGTCCATTAGATTTCAAGAACTTTCCTATAGTAGTCCATTTTTTCCTCATTTCATAGAAATCATGGTTCAATCAGCAAGGGCAACTAGCAAAGGTCAAAGGATAGAGAGGAATGCCCTTGTAGAGGTTGTCCCCCTGGCAAAGGTCAAAGGAAAGAGGAATATGAAAATGTGAAAACTCTATCAATGCAACATCTGATTTACTTTTTCTACTTATTTTCAATAAGCTATTTATGAAATTCCTTCAATAAACATTAAAATAAATTCTGCTGCAGATATCACACCATAATACAGAAACAAACATATGCACAAGAATCAACACATCGACACAGATATTTTGGACAACAATCCCTGGAAAAACCCAATGTGGGAAAAACGGTGGGCAAGGGAAGATTTTATTATTCAACAATTCTCCAGTACAACCGGGTGTCAAACTGGCTTACCCAACAGAGAGAAAAATTCTCTAGCACTTCTCCTAGTCCTAGCGTTAGCCTGGCTGACCTCTTCGTAGCTCCCAGACACTCTGCATCAGCCCTTGCTTGTCTATGTCAGCCCTAGGCCTCTCTGCGCACCCATGCAGTCCCTCTAGTGTGTGTGCAGTCCCCTGTTGCCTCAGCGTCTGCCTGAAAGGCCTTGTGTCTGCCTCTCCTGCCTCTGCACTGGTCTTCTGTTGCTGATCTTGACTCTCTGCTCCGTACTTGCTGCCTCCTGCTGCTCTCCAGACCACTAGTTTGAATTTCTCAGCTAATCCTTCTCCAGAAATCAAACTGATTGGTCTCCCTCAGTGTGTTCTCCAACTGACCCTCAAGCCTCTTCTTATACTTTTCTTGTTGGTCCATCAACGGTCGAGATTAAGTCCCTAATCAACGACTAAGATTAGGTTTGGCTTAATCCATGACTTTTGGACCATTCTAACTCAGTTTAGTATTAATTCACATTAGTATTTTATTTTCCTTAAGTTTAGACTTAGGAACTCCATTAAAAAATATTAATTATTTTAATATCTTCCAAATTGGTTAGATTCTGCCCAAACCATTTCTGGGTCTTGTAGATCTCATGTGCTTTAGCCTCTCCACCAATTTTCTTGGCTAGAGCACATCCGATGCTACCCCAAATCAACACTCCCTCTTAGCGGGGACTGTGCTCTAGTAATACTCCTCATTAAGTATCACCCTGATCATTCGGCATCGGTCCCTGTGCTGATGCTAAGCCTCCTTGCCCAATGTCGTCTGCACTGTTGCATCTTGTACTGCTGTCCATGGCTCTGCTACTGCTACTGCTGCATCTATATGGCAGCTCCCTCTGCATTCGTGCTGTTGCTGGTCATTTTCTCCCAACACTGCATCCTCATTGCAACTCCCTCTATATCCATGCTGTTATCACCCCCATTTCTGCTACTGAAACAAGTTCTTTATCATCCCCATCTTGTCCCTGAAGTAATCAAACTTTGTCCTCCCAAGGGCCTTGGTGAGGATGTCCGCCACCTGTTCTCCTGTAGGAGTGTAGCTCAATTGTACAACTCCTTGTTGGACACAGTCTCTGACAAAGTGACACCGGATATCAATATTCTTTGACCGATCATGAAAAACTGCATTCTCAGAGAGCTTGATGCAACTCTGATTATCGCACATGATCTTGGTCGCCTCCGTTTTCCTTTTGAATTTGTTCACAAGCAATTTTCTAAGCCATATGGCCTCACAAGAAGCTATGCTCGCCGCCATATATTCTGCCTTAGATGAGCTCAGAGCCACAGACTTTTGTTTCCTACTGCACCAGGAAGTCATTCCTGATCCAATGTTGAAATAGTACCCAGAGGTACTTTTCCAATCCACTGAGCTTCCAGCGCAATCTGCATCAGTAAATCCACTCAATCTAATATCCTTACCCTTCGTGTACAAGAGCCCATAATCGACTGTTCCCTATAAATTCTTGAGAATGTGTTTGGCTGCCGCCTAGTGCGCCCTCTTCGGTTCCACCATGAACTGACTGAGGGTGTTGACAACGTAGCAAATGTCTGGCCTAGTATTGACCAGATACATTAGGGACCCTATGAGCTACCTGTATAGGGTGGGATCAACATCCTTGTCTTCTGATGCATCAATCTTCTTCCAGTTGGTGATCATTGGAGTAGCCATGGTCTACAGTCCTTCACCCTGAATCTTTTTAGGATTTCTATAGCATACCTCCCTTGCCCAAGGAAGATCTCTCCCTTCTGCTGCCAAACTTCCAACCCTAGGAAGTAATGCATTAGTCCCAAATCCTTCATATCGAATTCTGTGGCTAGATTCTTCTTGCAGTCCCCAATGAGCCTGGATGATCCTGTCAGAAAGAGATCATCCACATACAGTACTAAGATTAGCAACTCATTCTCTAAAACCAGATAGTAGAGATTCAGATTTGCGTCACTCTTGACAAATCCCATCTTCTGCAAGTAGCCATCGATTTGACCATACCATGCTCTGGGTGCCTGTTTCATCCCATACAAGGCTTTCTCCAATCTGCATACATGCGACTTCTTCTCATGTGTCTCAAAGCCCTCTGGTTGTTCAATTTATACATCTTCGTCTATTACCACGTTCAGAAAAGCCGTTTTGACATTCATATGATGAATCTCTCACCCCATCTGAGCTGCAAGAGATATCACTGTCCTAATAAATGTATACTTGGCTTCCGGGGCGAAGGTCTCCTTGTAGTCAATTCCTTCCTTTTGAGAATACCCCTTAGCCACAAACCTGGCCTTGTATTTCTCAACACTGCCGTCTGCAGCGTATTTGATCTTGTAGATCCATTTTGAACCTACTACTGATCTGTCTTGAGGCCTTGGCACTACCTCCCAGACATCGTTCACCATTATGGAGTTGTACTCCTCTACCATCACATCTAGCCAAACTTGATGTTGAGCTGCCTCCTGGAAACTCGCAGGTTCCCCATCTTGAGCTACTAATGCCTGATATCTATCTGACTGTTTTCGCTCCCTCTTATTGTTTCTTGGTGCACTGATGAAGTCCTCTGCATCTCGCAGAATCTGACGAAGTTCCCTGCTAGTTCTTCCTCTGCCAACAATTTCCTCTGTTATCTCCTCCTCATCCCGTGAATCTTCCTGATCTGAGGAAGAAGTCTTTACTTCTGTTGGTTGAAGAGGTCTAACCAATGCCTCTTCTTTTGATTGCTCCTCGGAAGGCATCTCACGAGATTTTTTGAAAGCCCTGTCTTCCATGAACTTTTCATCTCGTCCAACCACTACCTTCCTGCTCCCTGGAAGATAGATTCTGTATGCCTTAGCGTTCTCGCTATATCCCAGTAGATATCCCTTTTCTGCAGTTTGATCCATCTTTTTCCTCTTTTCCTCGGGTATGCAGCAATATGCTAAACTCCCAAATATCCTAAAATCACTGACTTCAGGTGTCTTCCCTGTGAAAACTTTCTTTGGAGTAATCTTGCCCAACGCTTGATGAGGATCCTGTTCTGAACATAGACTGTTGTGTTGCATGCTTTTGCCCACAGGAATTTTGGCATATCCTGATCATACATCATGGCCCTAACTGCTTTTACAATAGTCATGTTCTTCCTTTCTGCTACTCCATTCTGCTCCGGATTGTACGAAGCTGTCCACTCCCTTTTGATGCCCTCCTTAGCGCAAAAATCAATGAAGTCCTTATCGACATACTCTCCGCCATTATCTGAGCACAAAACTTTTATTTTCTTCACAGTCGGATTCTCCACCAGAGCCTTGAACTCCTTGAATCGATAGAAAACCTCCTCCTTGGTTTTTAGAAAATAAATCCAAGTTTTCCTTTCGTGGTCATCAATGAAGGTAAGGAAATACTCGGCACCACTAAGAGCTTTGGTGGACATAGGTCTGTAGATATCTGAGTGTATCAATTCTAGTACACTCTTGGCCTTGTGTTTACTCCTAGGAAACGCTGCCTTGGCATACTTTCCTAGAGCACATCCTTTGCATACATCATCTCGTTTCGTACTAAGATCCAGAACTCCTGTCACAGTGCTCTTGAGAATTCTCAGAGCCCCATGGTGCAAATGTCCCATTCTTTTGTGCCATAGTTTGTTTAAGTTCTTGTCTCCATGACTACCTATTAGTGCCATTTGTGATTCTAGTTGTAATCTCTACAACCTGTTACTTTTGATCCCAATCTGCACTTTCTTTTTCCAGCTCGGGTGTTTGACGTATACCTTCTCCTTGATGAAGTAGTCGTCATAACCCTTGCCTTGAAGTTGCGAAACGGAGAGTAAGTTCATCCCCAATCCTGGTATATGCAACACATTTATAGCGTGGAATCGTTCTCTCGATTCTGTTTGAAAAACTATGGTACCCTTCCCAACTGGAGTACACTTTGCCTTGTTCCCCATGGTGATCTGAAAGTTCATCTTCTCTTCTTGATACTCTGAGAAACATTCCATGATTCCCGTCATATGCCAAGAGGCTCCACTGTCTATATACCATACTTCTGATGATGCAAAACTAGTCATACAAGCCACTTCTTCTTCCACCTGGAAGCTAACATGGAGAAATCGAAATCTTATGTGCAATTTTCTGAAAATCTGTGCAAGTCCCATGACGTAGATGTCTCTGCATCATCGCCTCATCCCATAACTAATTTTCCCTTCCTGTCTCTGATTGGTTGCTTTGATACCATGTGAAAATGTGAAAATTCTATCACTGCAACATATGATTTACTTTGCCTACTTGTTTTCAATAAGTTATTTAGGAAATTCCTTCAATAAACATTAAAATAAATTCTGCTGTAGATATCACACCATAATACAGAAACAAACATATGCACAAGAATCAACACATCGACACAGATATTTTGGACAACAGTCCCCAGAAAAACCCAATGTGGGAAAACCGGTGTAGCAAGGAAGGATTTTATTATTCAAAAATTGTTTAGTACAACCAGGTGCCAAATTGGCTTACCCAACAGAGAGAAAAATTCTCCAGCACTTCTCCCAGTCCCAGCGTCAGCCTGGCTAACCTCTCCGTAGCTCCCAGACACTCTGCGTTAGCCCCTGCTTGTTTGCGTCGGCCCTGGGCCTCTCTACATCACACATACAGGTCCTCTAGTGACTGCACAATCTCTAGCTGCCTTAGCGTCTGCCTGAAAGGCCCTGTGTTTGCCTCTCCTACCTCTGTGCTGGTCTTCTGTTGCTGATCCCGACTCTCTGCGCCGTACTTGCTGCCTTCTGTTGCTCTCCAGACCATTAGTTCGAATTTCTTAGCTAACCTTGCTCCAGAAATCGAACTGACTGGTCTCTCTTAGTGTGTTCTCCAACTGACCCTCAAACTTCTTCTTATACTTTTCTCATTGGTCCATCAACGACCTAGATTAAGTCCCTAATCAGTAACTAAGATTAGTCCTGGCTTGATCCATGGCTTTTGGACCATTCTAACTTAGTTTTATATTAATTCACATTAATGTTTTATTTTTCCTAAGTTTAGAATTAGGAACTGCATTAAGAAATATTAATTATTTTAATATCTTCCAAACTGGTTAGATTCTGCCCAAACCATTTATGGGTCTTGGAGATCTCATGTGCTTTAGTCTCTCCACCAATTTTCTTGGCTAGAGCACATCCGATGCTACCCCAAATCAACAAGGAAAGCCCTTATAGAGGTTGTCCCCCATTCTATTTCATCAACCTTTGTGAGTGTTCCATCTTCTCGAAGTGGTGTTGCAAATGTAGCTTCAAATGCTGAAAAAAAACATTGCTGTAGTAAGGCAACAATCAATGGGTCCAAAAAGGGCAACCTGTTTTCATTTCTCACTCACTTCACTCAACAAGTTGGTGCATTAAGCGGTTTTCGTGTGCAACTGAGGGTTTTAATGCAGCGTTGAAGAGTTTTCTAGTGTTGGGTGAGAAGGTTTGTGTGAAATTTTATTTATTGCAGCTACTGGAAATTATTCTTCTAACTCAAAAATTAATTATGTAGTTTATGTGCTACGACAAATAATGAATAAAATCACTGCTGCAATTTTCATCATAAAAATACTGCGGAAAATAAAATAATGGAAACTGAGAAATTCTAGCGCGCACACAATAAATTTGACACATTTATTTTTGGACAATTGTTCCCGGGAAAACCCAACTTGGTAAAACCGATGCGGAAGATGAGGGTTTTATGATTAATGTTCAGCAACAATTCTGAGTACAATAATTTTAGATGCCCAATTGACAATCTAATATGAAGAAAATCTAGCAAAAATATTTTGAAAAATTTCTCTGACCCCACAACTATTTTCTGCCTCCAAAATAGCTTCCGCAGCCTCTGTGCTGAGATGCCTGCATCACCCTCTCTGCAAATGCCTACGTTGGCCCTCTAAAGATTTCGACCTTCCTTCCTTCGACTCTTCCGAGAACTGAAAGACTTCCTCCCGGAATGCTATTGCTCTCCTCTTCCACCTGCTACTCATCCTCTGACTCTATCTTTTCTGTTGAGTTGCTGCTACTGAGTAAATCAAACTGCCTGGGCAACTGAGTATCTGCATTGGATGATCTCCATCACCACATCGACTTTCTTTTATTATCCACTGTTGGAGCACCAACGACCAAGATTAAAACTTAATTAATGGCTAGGATCATTTCTTGGTCGATCCGTGTGAGTTTCTAGATGATTCACGCCTTATCTCAATTAATCCTGATTAATTAACCATATTCCCTAGGTTTAGACTTAGGAAATACTTAAAAATCGGTTAATAATCTAATTGAGACACTTCTAAGTGGAATTTCTAGAAACTGTTTTTGGGTTTTGGAGAGCTTATGTATTTTAGCCTCCAAAAAATATCGTGGCAAGAACACATCTGATGCTACAAAAACTAACACTCCCTCTTAGCGAGGAATGTGTTCTAGTGTCGCTGCTTCTTGTAGCAACACTCTGTCTCTGCATCATCTTATGTTATGCTGCTGATGTCTGGCTATTGCTGCCCACCAACTACTGCACAACTCTGATATACGTTGTATCTGTGCTGCTGCTGACCCTACCATACTGCTGCCAACACTACATCCGCATTGCAACTCCCGCTCATTTGTTGCTTCTGCAACTGCAACATCCAAAATAGGCTGTCCCTGCTACTGAAACGAGTTGTCCACCATACCCATCTGTTCTCTGAAATAGACGAACCTAACTCTCCCTAGAGCTTTCGTGAGTATATTTGCAACTTGCTCTTCTGTGGGAACATATTGTAGTTGGCCTGCTCCACGCTGTACACAATCTCTGATGAAGTGGCATGAATATCGATGTGCTTCGACCTGTCGTGAAACACTGGGTTTTCAGAGAGCTTTATGCAACTTTGATTATCACAATAGACATTGGTTGCCTCCATCCTCTTCCTGAACAAGCTTACTAGCAGCTTCTGAAGCCATATAGCTTGACACGTAGTTGTGTTGGCTGCTATATACTCTGCTTTTGCAGAGCTTAGCGCTACTGACTTTTGCTTCCCGCTACACCAAGAAACCATCCCTGATCCAACAATGAAACAATTCTTGGAGGGGCTTTTCCTATCCATTGAATTGCCTGCCCAATCTACATTTGTGTACCCATAAAGTTTGATGTCATCCTCTCGAGTATATTTCAACTGATACTCGACTGTGCCGTGAATGTACCTCAGAATATGCCTCTTGGCTGCCCAATGTACCCTTTTTGGTTCTACCATGAACTGACTAAGGGTATTGATTGCAAAACAAATATTTGGCCCAGTGTTAACTAGATACATGAGAGACCCAAGCTGTCTATACAAGGTGGGGTCGACATCCTTGTCATCTGATGCATCTATATTCTTCCAGCTGGTAATCATGGGTGTAGACATGAGCCTGCAATCCTACATTTTGAACTTCTTCAGAATGTTTGTAGCGTGTCTTCCTTGCCCAAGGAAGATCTCCCCATCCTTCTACCACACCTCCAATCCTAGGAAATAGTGTATCACCCCCAAATCCTTCATGTCAAATTCTGCTGCCAGGTTCCTCTTGCAATCCTCTATGAGCCTTGGTGATCTTGTCAAGAATAGATCATCCACATACAAAACTAGAATGAATGGCTCATCCCGTACCATCAAATAGTAAAGGTTGGGATCTGCGTCACTCTTGACGAACCCCATTTGCTGCAAGTACGTGTCAATTCTACCATACCATGCTTTGGGAGCCTGCTTGAGCCCGTATAGATCCTTCTTCAATTTGCACACATGCGTGCGCCTCTCATGAGTCTCAAAGCCCTGTGACTGTTCTATGCATACTTTTGTAACGACCAAAAGTCGTATATGCAATGAAAATATTAAAATACTTCGTAGACAAAAACATCCATTGTTGGACAGTAATTGTAAAATTGTATAAGAATTCATGTAGGATGAGTACAAATGAGAATGAGAGTCCTGTATATATAGCCAAGTAAGTACCCTTTCACGAACAGGGATGTCTCTAAGATATGCCTTTTCATTATTAACTAACTAACCATTAGTTAATTTATTTATTACTTATTATTATATTTATATTATTATGGTTATTATTTATTATCTATTTTTATATAATTTATGTTCATAACATTGCCTTCCCCTTCAAAAAGATTTGTCCTCAAAGCTTGTTGATTGAAGGGCTTGATCTCTTTGTTGCTATGAATGTCTTCTTCTTGATCTCTTTTTCTGCTACAAATGCCTGCTCGTCTCGGAACAATCATCTTTGTTGATACAAGTTGATATGATCCTTGGAGTGATATATAAAATTGTTGTACTGAGAACGGATCAGACCATCTTAGATTAACTTTCTGTGGAATCTTCTGATCATTGGAACTTTGTAAAGAATTGTTATCAGTGGACTGAATTGAGCTCACTTCAGTATTCTTTGGAACATAAGTTTGTTGTTTATGTTCTGTAGATTGATTAAGGTGTCTACTTTTGTGATTCAGATGTAGATAAGGAGTTTTTCTTGTTTGAACTTCTTTTAACGTTTTTATGGCAGTTTCCTGATTTCCTTAAGGCATTGTTGTTGTTGAATTGATTACTGAATCCTCATTTGGAGTGTTCATCGTTTGAACGGCAACCTCTGAGTACGTCTTTACTTCAGTAGGATTTGGATTTGCCTGAACTGTGAGATTAGTGGGATCGATGTTTGTTTCTTCTTCCCCAATTTGGACTACCACATCTAGCGATTTTGTTGCCTCTTTTGCGACAATTTCTTTGAACCTATTCGTCAATGATTTCTTATCGTCCTTAAGTTTTTTAATCTATTTGAGCAGATTTTGGTTATGATTTTTGAGACGTAAGCATTCCTCATTTTTTGAGTCAACTTTATTTTGGCCTTCAAGCTTCTCGTCTTTTAAACACTGGATTTGTTCTAATATATTTTTGTTAAGGTCTTTTAAGCATAAATTCTCTTCTTTCTTTGATAGAATTTCGTTGATTTTTTTGTCAAAACTTTCTTTTTCTTGTTCTAACTTGTGCTTCTTAGCTTTACATTTTCTCACTTGCATAAGTAGTTTTTGATTATGCTCCTTCAAACATGAGTTTTCTTTATTTTTGTTGGATACGACTTCTTCGAGTTTCTTTTGCTTCCTTGATATTGGTTTTGGAATCTCTTGAAATATTAGTTTCGAAATATCCTTAAGATCTTTTGATGAAGACATTATCAATTCTGACTTTGTTGTCATGTCTTGGAGTGTCACCATCTTCCTCTTGTAAGGGAACATCAAGATTAATTTTTTTTTTATTTTTACTTTTTATTTTTTGTTGTGTTTAAATTGAACGTACCTAATTCTTTGAACCAAGTTCGGTCGAGAATTATGTCAACCTCTTTGTCAAGCATAGTTACGCCACTAAATTGAGATATGTACTCATAATGATCAATTGTCACTTGTAAATTATTAATTTCATACTCTTTTTTGCCAAAAATATTTGTTCTTTCTCCTATATTTGACTTTGGAATTAATAGTTGATTTGTCAGATTAACATTGATGTAATTTTCCTCGCGACTTGTACTAATAGCGATATTAACTTTTTTCCCTTGGTAGTCCCTTTTAATGTAATTAACTTGTGATGTGTGATTAAAACACCCTTATAGGAGAATCTTCCTTCCTTCATCATCTTAGAATTAGGCTCCATTTGCTTTTTTCTTAAAAAATGGACTTCTTTAAAATAAGTGTCTTTTTATTTGATAAACTTGAACACCTTTATAAATTCCTTTAACTTTTATTTCCCTCAATTATATATTTTTTACCACTTCAAAATAAGTTAATATAGCTCCACTATTTAAATAAACTGCACTTTATATTTATTATAATGCTTTTTAAAAAGTACTCTTCCTTTGTTATAACCAATGTTTTAAAACTTCGACTCCAGTTGGGAAATGGCCAAGGGTCGACTCCGACTATGACTCTGACTCGGTATCGATTCGGCCGGTTTGATTTCAATGACTCAGCCATTGTAAAAAATACATTAAATATTTATTTTTTTATAAGAAGCATAATTTTAAAGATTTTCATTCATGTTTCCAAACACAAGGCTCCAGAATATAGAGAGAAGACAACATATGATCAAAGTAAGCTCATGAATATATCCATTATATCAAAATGGCACCAAGTGCACTGTCCAATACATACATGAATGATGATACAGAGATCAAAACAAATGTCAAAAACACATAACCAGGGAGGCTAGAAATGGCCTCTACAACAAAAGTAAACTATGAAACATCACTAGTCTCCAACACTACTAGCTACTGCTAGAGGAGCTAACATCATCTGGCTCAGACTTTGAATTAGAGTCAGACAGGGAAACCCATGGTTCCTGCCCCTCATCATCATCTCCAACTGCAACTCTAGAAGTGGTAGCATTAGTAGGCTGTGCAACAGTTGCACGTTGAGATAGACGAGATATGCGCTTTCGTCGTGGCTGAGCAGAGGAAGCACCTGCAACTAGAGGACTTGGGGCTAGGTCTGAGGCTAGTACAAGTGGATCTGCATTCAATTGAACATTTTGTTCAAGTGATGCCTCCGTCTGTAAATCCAAATCAAGTTCCTCATCAGAATCAAACTTTGCTGGATGACTCTCCACTACCCAATCTGATGTTGGATCAATATCTTCCAACACAATGGGATTTGAATCAGGTCTTTTGCTCAACAATTGGTTGTGTATGAACCAGAGGTTGTATTGGACATAGACTAGATCATTTAACCGTTTTTGATCCAAAAGGTTTCTCTTCTTCGTGTGAATCCTCTCAAAGATAGACCAATTGCGCTCACACCTAGTATTATTGCAAGTTTCACTCAAAATACGAATTGCAAACTTCTGCAATTGAGGACAATGGCTACCAAAAGCCTCCCTCCATTGTGTTGCAAAAAACATAGTAGTGTAATAAGTTAGCTCAACAAATTATATCCAACTTTCAAATTATAAACAATTTAACAAAATAAGAATTTGAAAATTGAAATTTTTGTTTACCTAGCTCATCTGCTTCCCTTGCAATCTTTGCTAGGTTCTTGTCAAAGGTACTTGTGGCTTTGTTGAAAGTTGTGACCTGTCTGTGTATCTCCAGCTGATCACTCTCCAGTGGGATCATGTGATCAATGCAGTCAATCAATCCATCTCTAACCTCCCCACCCAAAGCTTCTGCCTCCAGAGCTTTATAATGATACTGTGGGTTCAAAAAATACCCAGCTGCATGTATAGGGCGATGGAGTTGATTGTTCCATCTTTCATTAATGATTGCCCAAATGGGCCCATACTTAGCCACTCTATCCTTGTATGCCTTCTTTATTTGCTCCTTTCCTTGATGTATAGCCTCATAAATGAAGCCCATAGCCAATCTTTCCCCATCCACCAACCACAACACCTTAACCGGTGGCTCAACAACCTTCACAATCTCTACTGTCCTTTTCCAAAATATTTCTTTATTAAGTTTCTTTTCCAAATCTTTGCCTTCCTGTTTGTTAGACCACTAGCTTTGATTCCAATCATCACTGGAAAACATCTTTTGCAAGTTTCTATGTTGGGAAAGCATAGATTGCAATGTCAAAAAATGAGTTGCAAATCTAGTGATGACAAACCTAATAATATATCTGCCCCCTCTGTGTCTCCTCATCGAGCTCAAAATCCATGAATGATTGTAGATAAATTTTGTTATGCTTTTGGCATAATCTACAATGTTCTTGACCCAATCTAATTTGCCTATATCCTCAAGCATGAGGTCTAATCAATGTGCAACAGATGGGGTCCAAAAGATGGTTTTGTGTTTCTCCTCTAACAGTGTACCAACAAGAACATAGTTAGAGGCATCATCTGTGATGACTTGAACAACATTAGCCACCCCCACCTCCTCAACAACCTCATCCAATAGCTGAAACAACAATTGTCTATCTTTCACCCAATCAGATGTATCCACTGATTTTAAAAACATGGTTCCCTGTGGGCAAAAGATAAAAAGTTTATGATGGTATGGTTCCTTTGATCAGTCCATTCATCTGACATGATGGTACATCCTGTTTTTTCCCATAAGTTTTGAAATATTTCAGATACTCATTAATGGAAGAAATTTCTTTCTGCAAATGAGGGCCCCTTGGCTTATGTATAGTAGGGTCTTTGATGCCCTTTCCAGTAGCAAATATGGCATTAAACATAAGCTCATAATATGGTGAACGTGAAGCATTGTAGGGGATATCAGCATCATACCACCATCTAGATATCACATGCAATCTCCCTCAATTCTTTCTTCCAATGGTCATCTAAAGTGGGTTGCAAAGTTCTATTAGCTTGAGGACCATGTGCATCTGATGGAGAGGAGGGTGTGACAGTGAAATAACTTTTGATATTCATATCACCATTCTTTCTCATTTTACCCTTAACCTATTTTTCTTGCATGGAATCTAAAGAGGGAAGAACATAGCGGAAGGGGTTGGATGCATCAATATAAGGGATAGAAGAAGAGCCCTCAAAATCAAAATGGAGGTTGGTAGCCATCATTTGTTGTATACTCCTCTTCCTTCCAATTTCAGCCTCTATTTCTTTTTGCCTAGTTTTTACTTCTTGAAACTTCTCAAAGCTATTTAACAACTCCTTCCTTATTTTCTCAATTTGTGGTGATTCACATGGAATAATTTGACCTCTAATACCTGCCAAGTGTTGTTTCAGCCTATGAATGCCCCCAGGACCCCCCTTAATTTTTCTGTGGCAAAATTTGCAATGCATTTGATTATCAACCATTTCAGCATATGCCCAAGCAACATCTTTCACTCTAAGAGCCATTTTTTGACTTGGAAATGAAAGGAAAAAATTGAAAATGAAAACAAAAAAATAGCATTGCTTTAATGTTCATTTCTTTTACAAAAAACACTCTTTTCAATTTTCAGATTTGCACAAAAAAATAAATAAGTAAAAATAGATTTTAGAAGTGAAAAAAAATACCTCTAGGCACAAACCGCCTCCTCAATGCTGCTCCAATAGACCAACTCCTCAATGTTGCTTCAATGGTTGCTCAAGAAGCTCCTCACTGCTGCTCCCGTGCTTGCCCAAGACTCCTCACTGCTGCTCCAAAAACAAACTCCACAACTCTTCACAAACTCATAAATTCTCACACATGCAATGAGATAGCTGTGAGGAAATGAGAAGGGTTGGGTAGCTTTTATAGGGTTTGGGAGAGGTAAATGGACCTCAAAATAACCCTAAGCCGAATTAGAATTGGTTGTGGGGTCCTTTTTCCGACCCAAAAATATCCATAAGCCGCTTTTCAGCGACAGTGACCGAGTTGGCCGAGTTAGATTGGGCTCAACTCAGCCACCTGAGTTGTTTCTGAGCCGACCGAGTCGGTCATTCGCTCGGTAACAACTTGGCCAGCTGAACCGTTCAGCTGAACCGTTTCGGCCATCGAGCCAACCCCGCTAGAAACTGGCTCGGTCTGGCTCGACCGTTTCTGTTTCTAGCGAGTTGTTTCGTAAAACATTGGTTATAACCTAAGTCACCTGACACGGGGATTCGGGACACGTAGGATTCGAGATTCGTGGCGTCGGATTCGGACACGCTGACCCCCCGGAATAGGACACGTTATATATTATTTTATTAAAAATATATATGTATATATTAAAAATTAGATATTATCATATTTCTTAC
>APFE030364099.1:99773-118718 GCA_000404065.3 Pinus taeda | reverse complement strand
CTCTGCATCTGCTGGTATGGAGGCTGACCCCTCTAAGTCATCAAATCTAACATGCTCTAGCACTGGATCATTGAGATCCATGTTGGCCAATGCCAACTCAACAGTGGTGTCCAAACCCATATCATCAGGAACAGTGTTACATGGGAGCAGGAGCGAAAGCGGGGAGCGGGAACGAAAACAGGAGCGGGAGCGAAAACGGGAGCGGGAGCGACATATTCAGAAGCTCTTGGTTTGGTGCTCTTGATTAAATACGAGTTCCATACCCTAATACATAACAAAATTCAATGGAAACATTGCAATCCCCCAATCCTAAAATCCTGAAAAACTGATAAGTCTGCTGGATTTTGAATGAAATCTAAAATTCTACTTTCTCCATATGAAATCCAATGAGGCCGGAACCACTCTCAAACATCCTGGGTCATTTCATGGTAATGTTAAAAATTTAAGTAAAAGGATGAAAATGAAGATTAAGGAGAATGTCACTTTTACTTTAAGAATTTAACATTACCATGAATAGCATATCAATACTAGGGCCTAGACTTGATCATGAAGCTACCAAAATGCTCTACTCCTTGCTGCAATAGCACAAATCACTTGCCAAATGAAAATATTAATGAGCAAACACGTTCTTTTCTTTCCCGAACTGAGCTTAGCGAGTCCTGGAAACCGGACACGTGTCCTAAAATCGCGACACGCCCCTGAAAATCGTGACACGCCCTCGGACACGACGTGTCATGTGATTTGGACACGAATCCAGACCGAACCGAATCGTGTCGGATTCGCCGGATTCGGGATTCGCAGGGGGTTTAGGACGAATCCGGTGACTTAGGTTATAACTTGTTATCCTTATGTTTCTTTATAGTTCTAGATTCAACCCTTTATGTACTTTAATATATGGATCTTTTAAGTAACCTTTTATAATAATACTCGCTTTGTACTTATATATATTTTCGATAATTTTATGACTTGAAATTTTCTTTAAAATACCCCTTTATAATGTAAGACTTCTCTTTACATATCTTTTATTTATAATATTTTCTTTTTCTTTTTGAAAAGTTACAACCCTAATGAAACGTGGCTATTCACCTCTTTGGGGTATAATATAAAATATATGAAACTGGCTCGGTCTGGCTCGACCGTTTCTGTTTCTAGCGAGTTGTTTCGTAAAACATTGGTTATAACTTGTTATCCTTATGTTTCTTTATAGTTCTAGATTCAACCATTTATGTACTTTAATATATGGATCTTTTAAGTAACCTTTTATAATAATACCCGCTTTGTACTTATATATATTTTCAATAATTTTATGACTTGAAATTTTCTTTAAAATACCCCTTTATAATGTAAGACTTCTCTTTACATATCTTTTATTTATAATATTTTCTTTTTCTTTTTGAAAAGTTACAACCCTAGTGAAACGTGGCTATTCACCTCTTTGGGGTATAATATAAAATATATGTCCACTTATGTGCCTTTGACTCCATTAATTTTCTCTATGTAAAAAGTAAAACTTATCATTCACATAAAGAGTTTTTGTATTCCTTTTGTTTTTCTTTTACCTTGAAAATACCATGGTCAATTACCATGGGTTGCTAAAACCACGGGTTTGTAAACCACTTAATGAAGAATCAAGATAATATTATCTACTCTTCCTTATAGTTTTAAAGATATTTGGAAAGATTCCCTCTTAACTTTACCATGCACTTTGTATGAATAATGTAGAACCTTTTTAGATATATGAATGTTCTTCAAAATTTATATCGGATTGTATTTTTTTTTTAGTTTTTGTTTGTACATTAATTTTCTTTTTTCCTTTTTCTTCGACTATCTTATTTTTTTCTTCTTTTTTTTGTTTGTTTAATGGCCAAAGCCCTTAATGACGAAACTGGCGAAACAGAGAAACTCCAACTTTGTGTAGCGAAACGCTTCAATTGTGACGACAACAAGGTTGACGAAGGATTAATGGCCAAAGGCCAGATCATACTGGTTCTCTTCAGCGGTTGAGCATCGAGAGGATCAAACAACTTTGATACCAATGTAGCGACCAAAAGTCATATACATAGCGGAAATATTAAAATACTTTGTAGACAAAGACATCCATTGTAAGACAGTGATTGTAAATTGTATATTGTATAAGAATTGATGTAGGATGAGTACAAATGAGAATGAGGGTCTTACATATATAGCCAGATAAGTACCCTTTTGTCCCTAAGACATGTCTTTTCATTCTTAACTAACTAACCATTAGTTAATTTACTTATTACTTATTATTATATTTATATTAGTATGGTTATTATCTATTATCTATTTTTATGTATTTTTACATAATTTACATTCGTAACAACTTCCTACTCTATCACTCCGTTCAAGAAGGTTGTCTTGACGTCCATCTGGTGAATTTTCCATCCCATCTGAGCTGTTAGAGATATAACTGACCGGATCATTAGGGGAATTTTGAGGTCTAAAATGGGCCTCCTAAGAAAAATGTACAACCAAAATAAACTTCATAAGAACCAATAGGATTCAAGATGACGATGTTAGCCATGGGGGATGATTCACCATTTTTGGAGTAAAAATATTAAAAAATAATAAGATAATAAAACTATTTTTTCAACTCGTATTTTTAACTTATCTCCCTAAGGTTTTACTCAAAAATCAAGCGGGATTTCTCATTGGATGCAAAATTTAAGTCCTCATCCAAGGAGTAGCGATGTTGCATACTTTCGATGGACCTACTACACGAAAAATGAGAAATACATGAAAAACACATGATTGCAATCACGTTTTTTATGAATTTCTCATTTTTTGTGTAGCAGAGTCTATCAAAAGTATGCAACATAGGTACTCCTTGGATGAGGAATCAAATTATGCATCTAACGAGTGTCGTCGCTCGAAATTTGAGTAAACCCATAGGGAGATAAGTTGAAAATACGAGTTGAAAAAATAGTTTTTTCTTTTTTCCCTCTAAAATTGATGATGTAATCTAATCTTATTTTATTATTTCCGCTATTATTTTATAATTTCCTTAGGAGGCCCATTTTAGACCTCAAAACTCCCCTAATGAGAAGTGTATCTGGTAACGGGGGCGAACGTTTCCTCATAATCTATCCCTTCCTTTTGTGCATACCCCTTTGCCATGAACCTAGCTTTGTACTTTTCCACACTGCTGCATATTTGATCTTATAGATCCACCTCAAACCTACAACTGATCTATTTTCTAGCTTGCGCACTACCTCCCAAACATCATTCGTCATGATAGAGCTATACTCTTCTACCATGGCATCTATCCACACCTGATGCTGTGTGGTCTCCTGAAAGCTGGAAGGTTCTACAACCTGAGCTACAAATGCTTGGTACCTGTAAGGCTGTCTGCGTTGTCTCTTGCTCGTCTTAGGAGTTCCAATAAACTCCTCTGCATCTCTTAATGTTTGACGATCCTCTTTGCTTGCTCGACCACTAGTCGTGGGAGGTTCTGCCAGCTCCTCATCTTGTCTCTGTTGCTCATCTGCTGAGCACTCCCCGGATTTCTTGTACCTAAGGAATATTGGTACTGGTCACAATACTTGACCCTAATGACTATCCCCCTGCTTGTCCCACTGGCTGCACCTGCTGCTGGACTACAGGAGCTTCTGTTGACTGATTCTGATCACCTACAGGCATCTCACGAAACCCCCTGAAAGCTTGGTCCTCCATGAACTTCACGTCTCGCCTTACTACTATCTTCTATTGTTAGGAATGTAGATTCTGAATGCCTTTGAGGTTTCACTATACCCAATGAAAAACCCCTTCTCTGTAGTCTTATCATCTGCCACGTGACAATAAACAACGCTGCCAAAATTTCTCAGGTGGTTGACTTCTGACTTCTTCCCTTTGAAGGCTTCTGGCATTTTCTACCCTAATTCTCTATGAGGAGTCCTGTTCTGAATATACACTGCTGTGTTACATGCTTCTGCCCACAAAAATCTGGGTAGATCTTGGTCATATAACATAGCCTTTGCAGTTCCAACAATGGTTTTGTTTTTCTGCTCTGCTGCACCATTATGCTGTGGATTATATGGAGCTGCCCATTCTCTCTTGATGCCTCTCTTCGCACAAAAAACTGTGGAGTCTTTATCAATATATTCTCCACCATTATCTGAGCGAAACACCTTGATCTTCTTCCCTGTCGGATTCTCCATGAGAGCTTTAAACTCTCTGAAATGATTGAAGACCTCATCCTTGGTATTCAAGAAGTAGATCCAGGTTTTCCTGGAATGATCATCAATAAAGGTGACAAAATATTTGGCACTGTTGAGAGCTCTAGTGGACATCAGGCCACAAATATCTGAGTGTATAAGTCCTAACATGCCATCAACTTTGCTGTCACTTCTTGGAAATGCCGCCTTAGCATATTTCCCATGTATGCACCCTCTGCACACATCATCGTGTTCTGTTCCAAGTTCAGGAACCCTTGTTATGGTTTCTTTGAGCATCCTAAGTGCTCCATGGTGTAGATGTCCGATTCTCCTATGCCACAATTCATTTAACCCCTTCCCACTGCCACTATTACTGCCTATCAGTGCCATTGGAGAATCGATTTGTAACTATTACAATCTATTACTTCGAACTTCAATTCGTCTTACCCTTTTCCAGCTCAGGTGTTTGACATACACTTTCTTCCCCACGAAGTGAATATCATACCCCTTATCCTGCAACTGGGATATTAAAATCAGCTTCATACCCAATCTTGGCACATGCAACACATTTGAAGCACTGGTGCTTGCTCCTGACTCCCCCTGAAAACCTATGGTACTTGCCCGTACTGGAGTACATTTTGTTCTGTTTCCCATAGTAATCTGGAAATCCATCTGCTTCTCTTTGTAGCTAGAGAAATATTCTCTAACCCCAATCATGTGAGCGAAAGCTCCACTGCCTATATATACCAGACTCCCTGTGAAGCTGATCCTGCTAAGCAAGCAAATTCGTCTTCCAATCTAGAAGACAAATTTGAAGTCTCCTGAATGTCACTTATGTCCATTGCTATACTTGAACAAATTTAGTGTGTTATTCTTATTTTTCTCCTGATGCGGATTCTGCTCGACAACCTGCAACAAAAACTCTTTGTGTCCGACCAGGATTTTGCTCAGTGAAAATTTGAGCTGCAACTGCTCCCTCTGACTGCTGGACTCACTAATCTGGGCAATTCGATTTTCCTGCCTCCTTTGAACTGAAAAATTGAATTGCTGCCCTAGCAACTCGAACTGCCTGTTCTGGCCTCTGCATAGTTTCTCTAGGAATTTCATTTTGCTACTCCCTCTAAACACGGAAATTCCTTTCTCTTCTTCTGAACTTCCCGACTGATCAATTAAATTCTAATACCATGTGAAATTTTATTGATTGTAGCTACTGGAAATTATTCTTCTAACTCAAAAATTAATTATGTAGTTTATCTGCTACGACAAATAATGATTAAAATCACTGCTGCAATTTTCACCATAAAAGTACTGCGGAAAATAAAACACTGGAAATTAAGAAATTCTAGCACACACACAATAAATTTGACAGAGTTATTTTTGGACAATTGTTCCCAGAAAAACCCAACTTGAGAAAATCGGTTCAACAGATGAGGGTTTTATTATTAATGTTCAACAACAATTTTGAGTACAATAATTTAGATGCCCAACTAACAATCTTATCTGAAGAAAATATTGGCAAAAATATTGTGAGATGCTTGTGTCACCTTCTGCGCAGTTCCTACACTGGTCCTCTGAAGATTTCGACCTTCCTTCCTTCGACTCTTCCGGGAACTGAAAGACTTCCTCCCAGAATGTTACTGCTCTCCTCTTCCACATGCAACTCACCCTCTGGTTCTATCTTTTCTGCTGAGCTGTTGCTACTAAGAAAATCGAACTGCCTGGGCAACTGAGTATTTGCACTGGATGATTTCGATCACCATATCGACTTGTTTTTATAATCCGCTGTTGGAGCATCAATGATCAAGATTAAAACTTAATCAATGGCTCGGATCATTTATGGGTCGATGTGTGTGAGTTTCTAGATAATTCACGCCTTATCTCAGTTAATACTGATTAATACCATATACCCTAAGTTTACACTTAGGAAATATTTAAAAATTGGTTAATAATCTAATTGAGACACTTCTAGGTGAAATTTCCATAAAAAATTTTTGGGTTTTGGAGATCTCATGTGTTCTAGCCTCTCCACAAAATTTTGTGGCTAGAACACATCCGATGCTGCAAAAACTAACAATTTGTCCACTTGTTTTCATGATTTTTCCTATAACAGTTTATTTTCTTCCTCATTTCACAGAATTCATGGCTCAATTAGCAATGGGTAGCTGGAAAAGGCCAAAAGAAAGAGAGGAATGTGCTTATTGAGGTTGTCCCCCTTCCTTCTATTTCATCAACCTTTGTGAGTGTTCCATTTGCTAGATGTGGTGCTGCAAATGTAGCTTCAAATGCTGAAAAAAAACATTGCCGTAGCAAGCCAACAGGCTCTAAAGAAAAAGTATCCAATGTGGAGGCATGTTACAAGCCATCAAGGGTCACTATTGGTGATGATGATCCTCTCGTGGGGTCATCCTCCACACCAATATATGCACTGATTGAATTGGATATAGAAAGGGAGGATGGAGGAGAGAGCATTGGTGGTGATGCTGATTTTGATAATTTTGACATGGAGGAGGACTATTGACAGTCACGAGCTATGGGATTCTTCCATCTACGGTTCTAGTATCTACTTTATTTTGTATTTGCCATTGGAATTCCCACCTATAGTAGCAGTGGCTCAATCTCTATGTCATACATTTTTTTTTGATGACTTAATGAGAAAACTGCAGTGTATGGTTCTAAATTCTTGTGTTTGTCATTTGATCATCATTGATGTAGCACTAGAAAATAATAACTAGTTGTATGGTTAAATTTGTATCGTCGTCCTGTAAATGTTTCCGTTTCTAACTTCTAGCAAAAAATTTGAGTCTTTATGTCTATAGTTCATTTTTGTTTGTGTAATTCACTAATTTTTCATTCATATATATATAATATATATATATATATATATATATATAATGTTCCTCTCTGTCCTGTTTCTTGGGGTCACCGTGTCTTTTGTTGGACACTTGTATTTCCGTGTCCTCTGTGTCTGTTGTCGTGTTAGGTGACTTGGCATATGAACTTATTGTGCCAATAGGAACCCTGCAACCCAGTCTGGAAGAGATGTGATGTGATGTCTTGTCCTGTTATGTTATGTAAACAAAAATAATAAAATATTAAAAATAAAAATAAACATAACAAACTTTAAAATAAAAATAACGTATTGACCCATGGTATTCATGTGGAATATTCCCTATTTAAAGGGTGAAAGACTCTTTAAAGAGGGAAAGACCTATTGGGATTTCTAAGTCTAACAGTTAGAAACCCTTCATTTACTCTCTGATTTATTCCTACCTACTTGTTCTGTTAATTAACAAGTTATTTGCCATGTAAATATTGGAAATAAATACAAGCACATGCTCAACACATTACAGATCATCAATTGAAGGAAACAAAACAAGCACACAAGTAACACCGTTGTTTTTGGACTAATGTCCCTGGAAAAACCCAATGCGGGAAACCCGGTGCAACTATCTAAGGGTTTTATTATTATGCAGTTTTTGAATACAATCTGGGTGCCAAAACTGGCTCACCCAACAGAGAATAATCTCGGTAGTAGTACCTCTCAGTCGGAGACAGATGTTCCTGCTGAAACCCCGGATAATCACTCCGGCAACTTCACAGCTCCAATCTTCCCCACGAAACCCCAGCACCAGCCTCTAGGGACAGTGTCAGCCACGTTTTCCCAGTGTCACTCTGGCTTGGCCTGCGTCAGCCTCTGGAGGCACTGCGTTAGCCCTCTTGCCTTGTGCGTCACCCACATTGGCCCTCTAAGGCACTGCGCAGCTCCTGTCTGGCTCTGCGTAAGCCCTGGCTGGTTCTGCGTAAACCCTGGCTGGTTCTGCGTGAACCCTGGCTGGTTCTGCGTCCCTCACTCTCGATTACTGTGCTGATCCTTTTGGTGTTATCTTTGCCTCTGCTTCTGTATTCATTGCCCCTCAGCTGCAAGTCTGATCACTCTCTTGACTTTCTCAGCAAACCTAGCCTCAGAAATTCGAAATATTGATCAACTCGGTGTGATCTCCAAGTGACCCTCAAGCCTCCTCTTTTACTTTTCTTGTTGACAAATCAACGGCCGAGATGAAGTCCCTAATCAACCGCTAAAATTAGATCTGGCTTGATCCATGACTTTTGGACCATTCTAACACAATTTTATATTAATTCACATTAATATTTTATTTTCCCTAAGTTTAGACTTAGGGACTCCATTAAAAATATTAATTATTTGAATATCTCCCAAACTGTTTAGAATCTATCCAAACCCTTTCTGGGTATTGAAGATCTCATGTGCCTTAGCCTCTCCACCAATTTTCGTGGCTAGAGCACATCCGATGCTACCCCAAATCAACACTCCCTCATAGCGAGGACTGTGCTCTAGCAATACTCCTCACTGAGTATCACCCTGATCATCCAGCATCTGTCTCTGTGCTGATGCTAGGCCTGTTGCCCATCATCTACACTGTTGCATTCTGTACCGCTATCCATGGCCTTGCCACTGCCACTGCTGTGTCCGTACTGCAACTCGCTCTCATCCTGTTGCATCGTGCTGCCCATAGCACTGTCATTGCTAATGGTTGCACTGCAACCCAGTTATTGAGAAGTAACTGATCTCCCAACTCTGACATCTCTGTCAGGCTAGAGACACCCTCGATGCTGAAACTCCCTTTGTCGCTAACAAGTGCTCCCTCTCTAACCTCTACGTTGTTGCAACAACTCCATGCATCTCGCACCGTTGCACACCTCTGTGCTATCTTGCACACCTCTGTGCCATCTTGCATTGGTGTAACACTCCCGTGCTTCTCGCACTGTTGCCTCACACTGTCCTGGGAATCCTGCACTGTAGCTCCCTTTGTCGCTCCATCCGCATCCTTCTCTACTGCCATCTGCCAGTACTACTACTACTCTTCGGGGCTCTTGTAGCAAGGTCTAATCCAAGAGGCTGGGTACCTCTAGGATCCTGCTCCTAATCGCCTGTAGTTTGTTTGACTACAGCTGGATGTCTCCCCACTTCTGCTCAAGTGGTGTACGCACACTCATGGCACAGTCATCATCTATCTCCACTTCCTTCTCTGCGCTTGCTGGCGCAACCTTGGTCTCGGACGCTTCTCCCTTGCTCTTCTTCCTTGGACACTGGGTTGCATAATGACCCAGCTCCCCACAGTGGAAGCATTTGACCTTGGAAAGGTCCTTCTTCTTCCGTTTCTCCTGATTTCCCTCAGATGCTAGGGCAACATCCACCTCTTCATCCTTCTTGATTCTGATCCCCTTGTCGTTGCTTCCTGCCTTGTTCAGCCTTCTGATCTCTTCTTGGGGAAGAGTCACCCACATTTCCTCCCAATCTGGAAGGGTTTCCCTGTCCAGTATGCTCTGGACAAACACCCCTCTGTCTTCTGAGACCGCATTCAGCGCTGTTCTCACCATCATTTCTTGATTCGACATGGCTCCTATGGAAGTCAACTGATCTTGGATCTCCTTCAACCGAACGAGGAAGGGGTCGATCTGTTCTGCCTTCTACATCTAGTATGATCACAACTGATTTTCTAGTAACATCCTTCTCTGCACAGAAGTATGCTGGTACAATTTCTTTAGGGTTTCCCACATCCCATTTGCCGTGACCTTTTCGGTAACATGTGGTACTACATGGTCCTTGACCCCATCAAAAATGATGCTCTTGGCCCTTGCCATTGCCTCCTCGTACTTGTCGTTATCAGCTAGGTCAACTGGGATTGCCATCGTCCTCAAGGCGAAGTGCTTGACAGAATTCCTGTCTAGAACGGATAAGATTCTGGCCTTCCAGACTACGAAGTTTGAGGCTCCGTCTATTGGAATTTCTAAGTCTAACCTGTTAGAAACCCTTCATGTACTTTCTGATTTATTTATGCCTACTTGTTCTGATTAATTAACAAGTTATTTACCATGTAAATACTGAAAATAAATACAAGTACATGGTCAACACATTATAGATCATCGACTGAAGGAAACAAAACAAGCACATAAGTGACACCATTGTTTTTGGACTAATGTTCCCAGAAAAACCCAATGTGGGAAAACCAGTGCAACTATCTGAGGGTTTGATTTATTAAGCAACTTTTAGAATACAATCTGGGTGCTAAATCTGACTCACCCAACAGAGAAAAATCTCCGCAGTAGTACCTCTCTACTTGGAAGCAGATATTTCGGTTGAAACCCGGATAAACACTCTGGCAGCTTCACAACTCCAATTTGCCCCACAAAACCCCAACGTTAGCCTCTAGGGATTGCGTCAGCTCTCTCTGGCCTAGCGTTAGCCTAATGTCACTCTGGCTTGGCCTGCGTCACTCACATTGGCCCTCTGAGGCACTGCGTAGCTCTTGGTTGCCTCTGCGTGAGCCCTGGTTGGCTCTGCGTGAACCCTTCGCTGATTTTGCATCCCTCTCTCCGACTACTGCGTTGATCCTCCCGGTGCTATCTCTGCCTGTTTGCTTCTGTATTCACTGCTCCTCAACTGCTACTTTGATCACTCTCTCAACTTTCTCAGCAAACCCAACCCCAGAAAGTCGAAATCTTGATCTCTTGGTGTATTCTCCAAGTGACCCTCAAGCCTCCTCTTATACTTTTCTTGTTGACAAATCAACGGCCGAGATTAAGTCCCTAATCAACGCCTAAGATTAGATCTGGCTTGGTCCATGTCTTTTGGATCATTCTAACATAGTTTTATATTAATTCATATTAATATTTTATTTTCCCTAAGTTTAGACTTGGGGACTTCATTAAAAATATTAATTATTTTAATATCTCCCAAATTGTTTAGAATCTACTTAAACCCTTTTTGGGTATTGGAGATCTCATGTGCGTTAGCCTCTCCACCAATTTTCGTGGCTAGAGCACATTCAATGCTACCGTAAATTAACATCATCCAATCTGTCCTGGTCTCTTACCCCGTTCACTGCCATCTCGCTGCTCCTCTACTTCCCTCTCAGAAGTTCTTGGTGTGACTCCCTCTAAGCCTCGATTTCCCTCCTGGAAACCCTTCTGCGAATGTCAAGATGGCCCCACTCCGATCGTTAGTACAATTGCACTACTGATCTAGATTTCTCAGCTAGAAATCCTCAGTACAACTCCCTCCTCCTTGGCCTTGCCCTAGTAGGTATTGTTCTGACTACACTACCCCACTGACACCACTCTGCAACTTACCGACAGCCTCCTAAACCCCAACAAACTGAAGGTTAGAGCTCCTAGGCTCTGCGCAATCAGGCACTGACTGAAATTCTCCCCTAGCCAACTGCGTCAACCCTCCCAGTCTCTGCATGAGCCTTTTCTGCCCTCCTCAGTCTCTATGCTTGCCTCTTCCTGGCTCAATCTTGATGATGCAGGCACTGTGTCACCCCTTCCTTGCTGCTACTCTGCTAGGAACAACTTCTGTCACTCGGGACTACTGTTGTTTTGCTGGGCTGATGTTCTCAGTTCTCCTGTGATCTGCAACCACGCTTTGATACCATGTTGGAATTTCTAAGTCTAACAATTAGAAACCCTTCATGTACTTTCTGATTTGTTCCTACCTACTTGTTTTGTTAATTAAAAAGTTATTTACCATGTAAATATTGGAAATAAATACAAGTACATGTTCAACACATTACAGATCATCAACTGAAGGAAACAAAACAAGCACACAAGTAACACCGTTGTTTTTGGACCAATGTCCCTGGGAAAACCCAATGCAGGAAAACCGGTGCAACTATTTGAGGGTTTTATTATTATGCAGTTTCTGAATACAATTTGGGTGCCAAAACCAACTCACCCAATAGAGAATAATCTCGGCAATAGTACCTCTCAGTCGGAGACAAATGTTTTGGTTGAAACCCCGGATAATCACTTTGGCAGCTTCACAACTCCAATCTTCCCCATGAAACCGCATCGTCAGCCTCTAGGGACAACGTCAACCCTTTCTGGCCCAGCATTTGCCCAATGTCACTCTGGCTTGGCTTGCATCAGCCTTTGGAGGCATTACGTCAGCCCTTTGGCCCTCTGCGTCACCCATGCTGGCCCTTTGAGGCACTACACAGCCCATGGCTGCCTCTGCATGAGCCCTGGCTGGCTCTGTGTGAACCCCTCATTGGTTTTGCATCCCTCACTCTCAGTTACTGCGTTGATCCTCTTGGTGCTGTCTCTGCCTCTCTGCTTCTATATTCATTGCCCCTCGACTGCAACTCTGATCACTCTCTCAACTTAGCAAACCCAACCCTAGAAAGTTGAAATCTTGATCAACTCGGTGTGTCCTCCAAGTGACCCTCAAGCCTCCTCTTATACTTTTTTCGTTGAGAAATCAATGGTCGAGATTAAGTCCATAATCAATGGCTAAGATTAGATCTGGATTAATCCACGATTTTTGGACCATTCTAACACAGTTTTATATTAATTCACATTTTATTTTTTGTAAGTTTAGACTTAGGGACTCCATTAAAAATATTAATTATTTTAATATCTCCCAAACTGTTTAGAATCTGCCTAAACCCTTTCTGGGTATTGGAGATCTCGTGTGCTTTAGCCTCTCCACCCATTTCCGTGGCTAGAGCACATCCAATGCTATTCCAAATCAACAAGACAAGCCTAGATCCATCTTAACTCTTGTTCTACCAAGCGTTGAGAGGGATCAAATCCATTTTCCCTCTAAAAGAGGTTGGCACCTCAAGAGATTTGATCCCTTTTGGGGCGTGGTGGATCTGGAGTTAGGAAGGATCTAGGCTGGTATCCACTTTATTACATTATTTGTTAATATATTAATGAAATCATCTTTACGATATCGAAAAATGCTATGATCATATTGAATTAATGCAAGTCTTATTCGGCTATTGTTTATCAATTTGCTCATAAAGCTAATTGTTTAGGGGTGTTATATTTTCAGACATACCTAAAGCAGACCGATCAGATGGAAATACCAAGATTTGGCGTTGTCTGAGTTGCACCTATGATAATCCAGAGCATGTTTCTACATGTGGCATGTGCAGAACAATTAGAAGTGCTTCCTTGGAAGAGTCCCAGGCATCTGCTTCAGGAACTGCAGGTACTTGAAGCTTTTTTGAATTCATACTTCGTGATTGTTATAATATAGTGGGTAGGTAATATTTCTTCCTACTTATATACAGATTTTAGAATATGCAATTTTCAGCTGTAGACACACTATGCAACATAGTTCTGGGGATATAGTTAGTTGTGGATAAAGCTTTCCAAATCATAAACTGGAGTCATGGTGTTGTATGCAGCATTTAAAAAGTGCAATTAGTATCAGCGGTTCTTTAACTCTTCTTCTTCTGTTTCCTCTATGAAACTATAGATCGCTAGAAAAATACCACCTATTAAATATGTATGATGAAGCAAAGAAACACAGCCCACAATTACACAGCATAATTTATAGATCTATTGACAATATTAATCAGTGTCTTATTTCCAATCCCATAGTCAGAAGCAATGATGCAGGTCTCTAAAGAATCCAAGGAGAGCAAAAACCACCATGAATAAATAGTGACTTGTATGAACTACTACTAGTCATTTATGTCTCAAAATTCTGTGTTCTTCTGTTATCTTTCAAATGAAATAGAGAATTCTTAGTGAAATAGCAATTTTTTTCTTGGAGGTTTCCTTATGATTATTCATTCAAGCTTTTCTATAAACCTTCTTACTCTAAACATAAGGAAAAATCTTTTGGGTCTTGACAAAGGTCAGTTTTCTTTCGATTTGTTTTTGAAAGTTTTTCTATTTTTTATTTTTTATAACATTTATAATCATTGAAATGTTAAAATAGTTCCAGGAGCATCACCTCAGTTTTTATTATAATTTCAGATGCAAGACTCCTATGGCCCTTTTTATTGAACTTAATCACTATTCCACTGTATAGGAATCTTATGGCACATGCTTCTTAATGCTTTTCAAGGTCTAGTTGAGCAACCCTTTCCTTTGGCTAAGTTGCTGTGGGCGATGGGTATCTACTTTGTATTTCTTGAAAATACACCAGGCTTTTTGCACCTTTCTCTAACCTTTTGATCCGGATTATATGGCTGAGAGCAACCCATTCAGCAATCTTTGTTTATTAAATGGTGAAAGCACACAATGAGTAACCATAGGTAGTGTAGAGTCATCTCTGTAAGAACTGAAAAGAAATAGAAGAGTTCAAGGAGAATGCAGAAGTAGGTATCATCAAAACCTCATGAGCCCAAAAGAGCAAAACTGGTGAGGGTTCAATTGCCATAGAGGAAGACACACAATGCCAATGACAAGGTTGTCCAGAAGCTTCTCTAACATCCAAGGCCATAAGAGATGGGGCTTCTAAAAATGAAATGTTATGCACCATCTACAAGAGCATTGTTCCCTTTGGAGATGACGATCTGTCTCTATGCAATATTGATGGGAGCAGATGCCAAGCTTGGCCAGAGGAACTCCTAGGCTACAGTGTAGTTGCAACCTGATATATCTGGGGGTGCTGATGAGGTCGTCCTTGAAGTGCATGTAGTTGTTCATTGATGGTTTTGCAGCAGTGGTTAACCCCTTGTGAAAAATCTTCTTCATTAGTGATTTGTAGGAACTAGGACATGCCACATAATAGGAATTCCCATAGTGGCATGGGTTATGGCCCTATTTGTGGTAATCCATATTTAGCAGTTTCCATCTTTCCCGATTGTTCATCTCTGTTGTAGACCCAAGATGCCCCCAGGCTGGCCTTGGTCCTGTTTGATGGATGATGCCTTGTTTCGGAGCCTAGATGAGGATAGTTTTTATTGCGATGACTTCGCCAGCTATTTTCTCTTTGAATTAACTTTTCCAAGCATTAATGGGTTGAATTACACTATATTTTTATTGCTCCAATGCCCTAGCCTAGTTAGCTAAGCGTTCCATGCTATTTGGTACTATTTGCCTCGTAGTGCCACATCATATGCTTTGTCATCTCAAAAATTCCAAGGAATTTCCAAATAAGCCCAGTCAAACTCAAACCCCTTGACCCATGGTAAAATTGGGGGATCTCCAATGCTTTTGAAGAGCAAAGAATTTTGAAACATGGATTTTGTTCCTCTCACTGTGTAGATAACTTTGGACGTAATGCATGTCTAAAATATTGCAATGGTTCACCTACTATGCCATTAGAAACTTGTTGATTGTCTTTGACCAACCATGTCTTGAGAATGCCTCATCCAAGTGGAAAAATTTCACGTGGCATGTTATCCTCTCACTAAGCCTTGCAATCTGACACCCTGCTGACTTTTTGACCATTGTGATTTACCTTGGGAAGCGTGAAAATGTCACTGATCGTGACATTGCCATGTCTAAGAAACACTTGAAGGATACAACACCAAATCCAAGGCCACGTACAGACTGTATAGACTCATACCATGTGGAAAGACATAGGTGCACATGATGTGGGTTGGATTGGCCCCTACACTAATGATTACCCCTTACCTGAACAACGCTCCCATATGTTGACACCTAATCCGAAAGGATTGGGATTATTGTAAATAGTTTCAGTTATGCATTAGAGAAAACCAAGAGACCTTGGAATTGGAATCTCAAGAATCTCTCCACTCATGTATATATTCATGAATTGAGTAATGCAATAAACAAGTTAATTCGTGGTGTTACCCCTCCTGGTCTGACATGGTATCAGAGTGCAGGTCCACAGGTTCCCTTTTAGCCTTGTAACTCTTGTGATTCTTTTTGCTACCATTCAGAGTTGTCTCTGCAAACAAATTGTAACTGTTGAGAGAGAGAGAACACAATTATTCTCTGTGCGTTTGTTTGGTGTATACCCTTTGCATGTTTGTTTGGAGGCTGTGTATGCTTCTCCAATCTCTGTATGATGGTTCGCGTGCTTGTCCCACGTTAGAGCATATGTCGCGTTGAAAGAATTGCTTGGACGTTGTATGTTGAAAGTTGGTCCCTTGAGTGATACTCTGCACTAGAACCGTGGTGAACATTGACAAAGAACCCTGACAAAGACTCATGGTGTTGGCTGTTGGAGTTTTGAAGGGCTGCATTACTCCGACATTGAATTGGAGGCCTGCGTACAATGCGGTGTTGTATACAGTGTTACAATGGTGCATTTGACTATGTCTGAAGGCCGTGACCATGTGTTGCATATGGCGTTGGACACTGTGTAACAGAGACCATGCTAGTTGTGCATTCAAATTGGTATGGTGACCAAAATTGTGGTAATGGTGTGCATTAATTCCTTTTAAAGGCTGTGCATATAAGTGTCATATGGCATTTTTTGTAAGCGTGAATTTAAACATGTGCATTGGTGAGTGAATATATGGTATGGCTTGTGGTGAACATATGGTATGGTATGACATTTTTAAGTGAGTGAATATATGGTATGAGACATGATATAATATTGAAGTGTGTTGAGTTGTGTATACTGGATTTTAAAGAAAAGAGCCATGTCATATGAGTAATGGCACTCTGAACTCATTTTTAATGGACATATGATATGAAATTACATAAGGTATATGTGGAGGTGTATTAATGAATGTTTTTTGAAGACGTAGCCACTCAATTTTGTTAAAAATACATCAACCTTTTGTTGCAACCATTGTAATTATTTTGAGGCCAAATTAGACTATATGATGCATTCGCTCATCTCCATTGTGGGTGTAGTTCTCTCTGTAAAAGAGAACTATCATGAGTGGTCCTGGAAGATAAAACACACATTGATTTTTAATGAGTTGTGGAAAGGGGTTTGTGAAGGAGAAGGAGACAATGCACCAAAAAATCCCACTTTAGACAAGGAGCTTGCCATTTGGGAAAACAAGAACAACAAGGCCTATGCCTCGATTGCAGCGTCAGTAAATGAAGAGGTGAGTTGTGTTAATTTTAGGTATGTTCTATGCTTAGAGCAATTTATTTCAATTTTCATAGTTAGCTCAATATCTTTTCCAGATTAGCAATCACATCAACATTAAAGTAAACTACAGATAGAACATAAACATAAATCGCAGAAGACAAGCCAAGACAAGAGGACACAAGATGTGGCTCTAGCCAGGGACAAATCCCAATGTGGGGAAACCCTTGATCAATTCTTCTTATATGTTCTTCAATAGTTCAATAGAGAGAGAGAGAGATAGTACATTTACAACAGAAGTCAACATTTTGACTTATCTAGATAAGAGCATAATCATATCTAAGAAGATGATACATGAGATTACTTCCACTGATTCTCCAATGTGACTCCTTCACCTATCATTGTGCTGCATCTCGTCATCATGCTGCACCATGCTGCGTGCATCCATCATCACAATGCTGGACCTCATGACCATGCTGTACACATCATACCGCTGCACCTTATGCTGCACTGCTGTCCCATGTGCCATTGTTGCGCCATGCTAGCCATTGCTGTCCTATGTGGCACACTGCTGTCCCACTATTAGTGACATAGCCATTCCATGTTAGCTTGCTGTCCCATTGTTTTTGTTGCTGCCCCATCATAGTATGCTGCTGTCCCATCATAGTATGCTACTGTCCCATCAATGTCATTGCTGTCCCATCATAGTATGCTAGTGTCCCATCATAGTATGCTGCTGTCCCATCAATGTCATTGCTGTCCCATCATAGTATGCTGATGTCCTATCAATGTCATTGCTGTCCCATCATAGTATGCTGCTGTCCCATCACTGTCATTGCTGCCACACTTGCTATTGCAGCACCATGTCTTGCTGCTATCCCAATTATTAACATTGCTGTCCTGGGCATGTTTGAGTCCTCAAACACTCATGCTGTCCCTATTTTGAGGGTCACCTACAACCCACCTTTTCGGCCGTATTAGGCCTGCATCTAGGGCACCGTAGGTTAGTGTTAGGGCTCCCTTTAGATTGCGTTAGGGTTGCCTTTAGACAACGTTTAGGGCTGCCCTTTAGACTGCATTTAGTGCTTCTCTTAGACTGCTTCTAGGGCTGCCTTTTGGACAATGTTTAGGACTTCTCTTATACTGCGTCTAGGGCTGCGTTTTGGATAACATTAGGGCCTCTCTTAGCTGTGATAAGATTCCTCCAAGGTTGTGGCTAGGGCATGTTTCCTTGACAACATTTTTGACTTCTTCTTTGACAGCGTTTAGGGCTAGGGCATCTCCTCTAGGGCAGCTCCCTTAGTCTTCTTTCCTCCAACGTTTAGGGCTTCCACTCCTATATTTCCCTTCCGCTAAAACCCAAGACAAGTGGAGAGAAATCAAAATAGAAGTGTGTCAGCAATGACTCTGAAGTCATCTCCTTTTATACTAAAACGTTGAACATTTGTGGGGTTTATTTGGTTGCTGGCCGACCTTGACGAATTGTTTTATATCACAAATAAATTCATATCTCCATGAATACTTATTGGAATCGGATGATCTTTAGATTAATCCTACACCTCTCGATGAGAGGGATCCAAGAAAAAATATCAACTGCCTAAATAAGATGACCCACATGGAGTTTGTCCCTAGTTGCCAATTTAACAAGTTGTCATATTTCACCATTTTCAATTGCCTTTGAAGCTTTAAAGAAGTTGAAGGAATTGTATGCCTCACAGTCTGAACTTGAAGTTGTTCAATTGATGATCAAATTGTTCAATCTTGAGTTTAAAAATGATGACCCTCTTGCCTTGGCATCAGAAGTAAGATCCATTATGCATGACGTAAAAGCCACTGGTTTTGAAATAGATATTCCTCTCATATATTGTGCTTGTAAGTATGTACTATAGGTGTAAAAGTTGATGGCTTAATACAAAGAGAACACCTCAAGGAATCCTTACTAGGTTTGCCAAGGAACATCTCCAAGTATGTCTCAAACTATACTCCTTACAA
>APFE030364099.1:45778-86651 GCA_000404065.3 Pinus taeda | reverse complement strand
GTTGATGACGATTATAATTTCTAGAATCTAGATGATTGATGTGATATGGTTCAATGATCAATCTATGTGTTTTTATGTTTTTTATGTCTAATTCATCATTCTACATGTTTTTGTTGACATATATGTATCAAAAATTAAAAAATATATATATTTTAAAAAAATCGCTCCCGGATTCGGTCCCAAACCGGGAGCTTTTGAAAATGGTCGCTCCCGCTCCCGCTTCCGCTCCCGCTCCCCGCTTCCGCTCCCGCTCCCAAGTAAACATTGGATAGGCCTACCGTGTTGTAAAGCAACATCAGGAAAACCCCAAAGGTTTGTGTTTATTTATGAATATGTGAAAGTATATTATTGTTTGGGGTTGTGTTTAAATCTCTCAAAGGTTTTGATAGCATGATGGTTACTGATCAGTTTGATCGAGAGAAATTTGTTGTCCTTGATCTGCTGAATCAAGGAAAGGCTTTGCGAGTGAAGCATTGCCTGGGAGGACATCTAGCCGACACTTTGTGCTGATGTCTAGGTCCCAAATTAGGGAGGGTGGCATGGGTCATAGAGCTCTAACCATAGATGCGCCTAGGTCCTTGGGTTGATGGTTAACAAGTAAGCCTGATGGTGCCTAGAGAGGCTGAAAGCTTGAGTCCATCTTAGTCCCACCCGGATGGATTGCCTTGGACATGAATCTAGTCCGTGGCATTACAGTGCCTAAATTGTTGAGAGACCAATGAATAGATTTCCTTGGTCAAGAATCTAGTCCATGGCATTGTGGTGCCTAAACTTCTTCATAGATGATGTATTTTGAGATCTTCCATGTACCTCTTTGATTATATGTAAATATGAATACCTCCCTAGTTAAGAGGGAGTGTTGAAGAATATAACTAGGTTCAGTCTTCATAATTTGTACTTGAGTCAAATGTAATATATTTGTCAAAAGAAAGCAAAAAAGATTTTTTATTATTGACTTGTTAAAGCATGGGTTTCATGCTTGGGTCAAATGTATAGGTCAAGCCTCCATTGTGGGCTTTAGGTTATTGTCTAAGTCAATTTTGGAAGACTTCTCCATTCATCGAAGACTCCTTGCTGTTGAAAGAATCTGCATCAAGTCGGCTTCCACAAAGTGATCACATGTCGGCATATATGCCTATATATACATAACTATTCAAATGCTCATGTCAGCTCAATTATATTGGACAATCACTATATATACAAGCACTGGATCTTCGTGTAATAACATAACACAAGTTCGCATTTCAGAGAACAAGTTTTGGTGATATGACACTGATTACTAGCTCAGATCTTAGAGAAGGTTGCGGTGAAGTATGGGTAATCTCAGTGGAAAACTCTTGGTGATTTCAAAGTTAATTTCATGACATTCTTAGCATATAGAATACGGATTACAGTGGAGATAGTTTAGTGATGTATCGCATGTGAAAATTCGAGAATCCCCGAATCACTATTGCAACAAACTAATATTACTTCTCCTACTTGTTAATCCATGCAAGTTATTTACTGTGTTCTACTGGAAATATCAAAGTAAATACAACTACAACCTTCACAACTTTAAATAATATGCAGAAACAAGAAACTAAACAAGAAAGAATTGCACAACACATTACACCGTTATTTTTGGACAAATGTCCTTGGAAAAGTCCAATGTGGGAAAACTGGTGCAACAGTTGAGGGCTTGTATTATTAAGCAATATTTTTCTAAATACAAGTCGTTGGATGCCCAATTGGCTATCCGATATAGAGAATCTGACTGACAGAGAGATGAGTCATCATGAGTGAGATATACCTCACACTATCACTGGTGATCCAACATTGATTTAGCCACTGAATGGGTAGCCCCTTGTTGCCTCTGCGCTACTCTGTGTCACATCTTTTGGGGCCTGCACCACTCCTTCTGGCTAATCGATTTTCTTCTGGGACTTCGACTTTTGCCCTCCCAGTCTCACACCCCAAATTTTGGCTCTAGAATCCGACTCTAGCGAATTTTGGATCTCCTCTTAAGATCCGCGCTGCCTTTGCGTGGCCCTACGCTGACCAGCGTGGCTCTGCGCTGCCTTTGCGTGGCTTTGTGCTGCCCAGCGTAGCTCTGCGCTGCCTCTGCGTGGCCCTACGCTACCCAGCGTGGCTCTGTGCTGCCTCTTCTAGATCTCTCTCTGCCTTTTATGCGATGTATCCCTGGATCAGGAAACTCTCCAACCAGAAACTATCTCTGCCCCTCATTGCAAGAAATCACCTCGATCAGTTCTCCAGCAACCGCTGCATTGCTCTCTTAAGAAATCGATCTCTTGATCTCTTACTCGATGTGTTTTCCAAATTCCTGTCGAAGTCCTTATAATCCTCCAGTTGAATAATCAACGACCCATATTAGATTCCAATCAATGGCTTAGTCATAATGCCCTATTGTCACTTGTAGATCACTAATTTTATGCTCGTTTTGGTCAAAAACATTTTTCTTTACACTAATGCTTAGCTCTAGAATTAATAGTTGATTTGCCAAGTTGATGTTGATATAATTTTTATCATTGTTTAGATTGATGGCGACATTAACTTCTCTTCCTTGGATATTTCCTTTTAATGTAATTACTCTATGATTTGTAATTGGACCATTATAGGAAAACCTTTCTTCCTTCATCATTTTAGAATCGAGCGCCATCATTTTTTTTCAATGATTGATCCCATTTGTTTTGTCGTGATGACTTAAGGTATTATATTTAAAGTTCCTTTGGACTTTGTACTTCAAACCTCCTTTAAAAGTGCCTTTTTAATATATATATATATATATATATATATATATAATTCTTCAAAGCTCTTTTAATCCAATTTCAAAAACTCTTTTATATTCTTTTTATATAATTCTACTTGCTTTTTTTTTTTTTTCTTTCCTTTTGTACTTCAAAAAGAATATTTAAATATTGTAAATAATACCCGCTTTGTACTATATATATAATATATTTTCAATAATTTTAGTGACGTGAACTTTTCTTTAAATACCCCTCTATAATATAATACTTCTCTTTATATATCTTTTATTTATAATATTTTTTTTCTTATGTTCACTTATGTAAAACTTACCATTCAGATAAAGAGATTTTGTATTCCTTTTGTTTTTGTTTTACTTTTAAAATACCACGGGCAATTACCATTGGTTTCTAAAACCACGGGCTTGTAAACCACTTAATGAAGATTCAAAATAATATTATCTACTCTTCATGTGAAAAGTATAACTCACCATTCACGTAAAGAGTTTTTGTATTCCTTTTGTTTTTCTTTTACTTTAAAATACCGTGGTCAATTACTAGTTTCTAAAACCACTGGCTTCTCCACGTAAAAAGTAAAACTTACCATTCACATAAAGAGATTTTGTATTCCTTTTGTTTTTCTTTTACTTTTAAAATACCATGGGCAATTAACATGGGTTTCTATAACCACAGGCTTGTAAACCACTTAATGAAGAATCAAGATAATATTATTTACTCTTCGTTCTCTTACTTCTCTTATGTAAAGTTTTAAATATATTTGGAAAGATTCCCACTTATCTTTATTATGCACTTTTTATCAATAATGTAGAACCTTTTTTTTTATATATATGAATGTTCTTCTTCAAAATTTACATCGGACTATATCTTATTTATTTATTTTTAAATCTTTTTCTTTTTAATCTTATATGTACTTATTTTTTATTTTTACTTTTTTTGAATTTGATTTTTTTTTTTTTTATTTTTCTTATATTATTTTTTTTTTATTTTTTTTTTTTGTTTTTATTTTTTATTTTTTTTTTAACTTTTATTTTCTCTCCATATATGTTATTTTTTTTTTTTGAATGGCCAAATGCTTGATAGTGAAATGGAGAAACTCTAAATTCTTGTCTTCAACGACAACAATGTTGATGAATTTGGTGGTCAAAGACTTGGATTAGAGAACACACCTCTATGCAACGGTTGAGCAACCAGAGGATTGAACAACTCTGATACCAATGTAATGACCAAAAGTCGTATACGTAGCGGAAATATTTAAATACTTCGTAGACAAATACATCCATTGTAGGACAGTAAATGTAAAATGTATATTATATAAAGAATTGATGTAGGATGATTACAAATGAAAATGAGGGTCCTGTATATATAGCCAGGTAAGTACCCTTTCACAAACAGGGATGTCTCTAAGACATGCCTTTTCATTATTAACTAACTAATCGTTAATAATATAAATATAATAATAAATTTATTTATTATTATATTATATATTATTATGATTATTATTTATTATCTATTTTTATTTATTTTTACATAATTTATGTTCATAACAGATGAATTCCTAGATGTATGTTATGGTCATGAGTCCTAGGGTTTGGAAACAAGCCCTAGTTAAAATTTGATGTTCTAGGATGATGTTGTTTGGTAAATCTAGGGTTTTGCAGTTGAACCCAAGTAGTAGTTAAAATTCTCTAGTATGTGTGATATGACAATTTGGAAATCTATATAGTGATTACTAAGAATTTGTAGATGGAAATCTAGGTTGTCATGATGTTGATTAAGTTGTGATTGGTTTCGATTGTTGGAACTCATGTATAAAGTCTAGGGTTTACATGAAATCCTAGTAGGAAGTCTAACATATGAAATTTGAAAATTGTTAGATGTATTAATCTGATTTGTTTCTAGGGTTTGCTATATGTAAGATCGTGTCATGTTATTAAAAGAATATTGAAACCCTAAATATAAAGAGCTTGATATCTTCATGTGCTGTGGATGAGATTTAGGGTATTTAACAAAACTTGGGCAAGAAGTTGAAGTATTGAAGTATAATCTCTTGCTAATTATGTTTGTAAATGCTTCCATTATTATAAGATTCTGATATGGCTAACTTCATGCTTCTATAGTTTTTAGTTGTACTTGCTATGTAAGTTGTGCAAGTACACAATCTTCTAGATGATGAAGATGATCGAAAGAAAAGTTGATGTGATAAGTATGATGTGAATGGTAATGATAACTTTGATAAGATGGATGGAAGCCACAGAAGATTCTTTGATGACGAAAGGAAGAAGCTGATCTCCCTAGGTTAAGAGGGAGCCCAAATAGAAGAAATTTCCCTAAGTTTAAGAGGGAACCTGGATAGAGAAAAACTCCCTGGTTGAGAGGGAGTGCTCAGTTTTGATTGAAGAATGAAGCTTGAAGATTATGTTGCTATATGTGAAGTTGAAAAGGAAAGATTCAGTTGATAGGCCTACCGTGTTGCAAAGCAACATCAGGAAAACCCCAAAGGTTTGTGTTTATTTATGAATATGTGAAAGTATATTATTGTTTGGGGTTGTGTTTAAATCTCTTAAAGGTTTTGATAGCATGCTGGTTACCGATCAGTTTGATTGGGACAAATTTGTTGTCCTTGATCTGCTGAATCAAGGAGAGACTTTGCGAGTGAAGCATTGCTTGGGAGGACATCTGGCCAACACTTTGTGCTGATGTCTTGGTCCCAAATTAGGGAGGGTGGCGTGGGTCATAGAGCTCTAACCATGGATGCACCTAGTTCCTTGGGTTGATGGTTAACAAGTAAGCCTAATGGTACCTAGAAAGGCTGAAATCTTGAGTTCATCTTAGTCCCACTCGGATGGATTGCCCTGGACAGGAATCTAGTTCGTGGCATTACAGTGCCTAAATATTTGAGAGACCAATGAATAGATTGCCTTGGTCAAGAATCTAGTCCATGACATTCCGGTGCCTAAACTTCTTCATAGATGATGTATTTTGAGATCTTCCATGTACCTCTTTGATTATATGTAAATATGAATACCTCCCTAGTTAAGAGGGAGTGTTGAAGAATATAACTAGGTTTGGTTTTCATAATTTGTACTGGAGTCAAATGTAATATATTTTTCAAGAGAAAGCAAAAAAGAATTTTTATTATTGACTTGTTAAAGCATGGGTTCATGCTTGGGTCAAATGTATAGGTCAAGCCTCCATTGTGGGCTTTAGGTTATTGTCTAAGTCAATTTGTGAAGACTCCTCCATCCATCGAAGACTCCTTGCTGTTGAAAGAATCTCCATCAAGTAGGCTTCCACAAAGTGATCACATGTCGGCCTATATGCCTATATATACATAACTATTCAAATGTTCATGTCAGCTCAATTATATTGGACAACCACTATATATACAAGCACTGATCTTCATGTAATAACATAACACAAGTTCACATTTCAGAGAACAAGTTTTGGTGATATGACATTGATTACTAGCTTGGATCTCAGAGAAGGTTGCGGTGAAGTATGGGTGATCTCAGTGGAACACTCTCGGTGATTTCAGAGATAATTTCGTGACATTCTCAACATATAGAATACAGATTATAGTTGAGATAGTCCAGTGATGTATTGCATGTGAAAATTCGAGAATCCCCAAATCACTATTGCAACAAACTGATATTACTTCTCCTACTTGTTAATCCATGCAAGTTATTTACTATGTTCTACATGAAATATCGAAGTAAATACAACTGCAACCTTCACAACTTTAAATGATATGTGGAAACAAGAAACTAAGCAAGAAATAAATACACAACACATTACACCGTTATTTTTGGAACGATGTCCTCGGAAAAACCCAATGTGGGAAAACTGGTGCAACAGTTGAGGGCTTGTATTATTAAGCAGTAGTTTTCTGAATACAAGTTGTTGGATGCCCAACATGCTATCCGATATAGAGAATCTGACTGACAGAGAGATGAGTCATCATGAGTGAGATATACCTCACACTATCACTGGTGATCCAACACTGATTTAGCCACTGAATGGCTAGCCCCTTGTTGCCTCTACGCTGCTCTGTGTCACATCTTTTGAGGTCTGCATCACTCCTTCTGGCTGATCGATTTGCTTCTAGAACTTCGACTTCTGCCCTCCCAGTCTCACACCCCAAATTCTGGCTCTAGAATCTGACTCTCCAATGAATTTTGGATCTCCTTTTAGGATCTGTGCTACCTTTGCGTGGCCCTACGCTGCCCAACGTGGCTCTGTGTTGCCTCTTTTGGATCTCTCTCTGCCTTTTCTGCGATGTATCTCGGATTAGGAAACTCTCCAACCAGAAACTATATGTGCCCCTCACTGCAAGAAATCACCTCGATCACTTCTCCAGCAACTGCTGCATTGCTCTCTTAAGAAATCGATCTCGTGATCTTTTACTCGATGTGTTTTTCAAATGCCCATCGAAGTCCTTATAATCCTCCAGTTGAGTAATCAACGACCCATATTAGATTCTAATCAATGGCTCAGATCATTTGGACTTGATCTCCGTCTTCTTCTAGAAGTTTCACCCTTAGTTTGATTAATACTCTTTAATTATTTTAATTTCCTAAATTTAGACTTAGGCACCCTTTAAAAAAATTAATCATTTTAATAAAGCTGTCTCCTGTTGGACTTCCCAAAACAATTTTTGGGTATTGTGGAATACATGTGTCCTAGCCTCCCTGCAAATTTTGAGGCTTAGAGCACATCCGATGCTACCAGAAGTCAACATCACAGTGACTCGATGCTATTTCTATATCACAGTTTCAGTGCTACCTTGGTTTCGGTGCTACTACAATGATCACATTTCGGTGATATTACACTGATGTATTTTGGTGCTATCTCATTGCTACCACAATGAATATCTCGGTGATGTAGACTTGATTCTTCAGTATCTTGGTGCTATCTTATTGTTGTCACAGTGATAAGTTTAGTGTCATTGCAAGGATCAAAGTATGAAGAAGAATGACAAGGTTGACTTGATGGATGGAGGTAGTCTCGAGTCTAAGTTGTAAGGGTCTTGGTTGTCTCACCTTGAATCCACTGAATTTTGACTGGGCTTTCCCCTAGAGTGGGGTTTTGACCTAGCAGCGTGCCTACATCTTGTGTACTCTTTTATTTGTTGCTTGGCATAAGTCTTGATGATAAGAAAAGATAGATTGAAAAAACTAATAGTGATAACGAAAACATCACAAAATAATGTCATTTATAAGAGAAGTCATTTAACTGCCACCTCTATGGATTTCTCAACACAAAATTATCATAATTACTATCTCTGTAAATTTTCTAGAATTTTGAAAAACTGGCATGATTTTTGTATTTGTGAGATGTATACTCCCATATGTGGCCATGTTGGATTTTGTCAGATACAGATTTTGGTCATATTGTATCGGTATCTGTACATATGATAACTATGTTGGAAATCTACTATTCTGAAGGTGTGTTCTATAGATAAGGTGAGGGAAATCGGAAGCAAAATTTGCTTCTGGTTGAGCTCAATGATGATAAGAAAAGATAGATTGAAAAAACTAATAGTGATAACGAAAACATCACAAAATAATGTCATTTATAAGAGAAATCATTTAACTGCCACCTCTATGGATTTTTCAACACAAAATTATTATAAAAAGCACTAGAATTATCATAATTACTATCTCTGTAAATTTTCTAGAATTTTGAAAAACTGGCATGATTTTTGTATTTGTGAGATGTATACTCCAATATGTGGCCATGTTGGATTTTGTCAGATACAGATTTTGGTCATATTGTATCGGTATCTGTACATATGATAACTATGTTGGAAATCTACTATTCTGAAGGTGTGTTCTATAGATAAGGTGAGGGAAATCAGAAGCAAAATTTGCTTCTGGTTGAGCTCAATGATTGCTTCAACACAATTAATGCTAAATTCACAAATCAGTTTTTACATAAGAATATACTCGGGTGATGGACAATGCATTGACATGGAGCTTCCAGTTGGCCATCTGATTATTATCCCATGTCCTAATTTCTCAACTATTGAGAGGAACTGGTCCACTTATAGCTTCATGATTCATCCACTACCTGAGGAATAACTGACATGCAGTGAGAAGAATGTTGGAAAAATCACCGCACCTCTATAGAATCCGTAATTTCCACCCTGGGGATCCTAGTTACTGGGTTGTAATGTTTACCACTACCTGCAGGTTTTGGTGTAATGGCAAACCTCCACATGGTATCAGAGCTTGGACCCAGGTTCGATTTTCCCCTGAGCTGCGTTTGAGGGGGGGTGTTGGAAAAATCACCGCACCTCTATAGAATCCGTAATTTCCACCTTGGGGATCCTAGTTACTGGGTTGTAATGTTTACCACTACCTGCGGGTTTTGGTGTAACAGCAAACCTCCACAAAGAAAAGCTAACATACATGCATAGCAACGTTCAACAACATGATAAATTCCCTAGATTAGGAAGGTACCATCAACCTTTTAGATGTAGAAGGAAATAATGCATATTTAATTGATATTGAGAATCCTAGTAGAGACAAAGGGGCTTACAAGATGTGCATAATTTTTCATCAGTGCTTTCATTCTTATATGTATTATAACTTATAAGGATGATCGCTTCTATACTCCTGGTTTTACTAGATTACAGTTACCTTGCAACTTGAGAGTCATCTCACCAGTTACACATGGAGGCAAGCCATCATCTTCCAAAGGAACATCGTGTTTGCAAATTGTGTCAGCAGGAACATAAGTCACACAAACATTTTATGTTCAGATGCCTTACCTATTATATGATGTATTGCCATTATCATTCCTGTTCAGGGACTCTCACTGAACTTTCATACAGTATGAGGACCAAATATGTTTAGCATTGTTCCTTTATTAGATGCACAGGTTACCCTTAGTGACAGATCTTCCTCTATTGCTAGTTCTAGGCTCATGACCTACAGTGTCTGGATGGTTCCAGTCACAAGAGCTCGAGACCAAATCTCTTTCAAAAGGCAGGCTGACAGTGCAGACTTCCTAGCACCCAACTGAGTGGACAATAGGATCCTCACCACCAGTTTCCTGTGTCTTGAATGTTAGGAGAGTTGCAGGATGAGAGCATTCTTGGTTTACAGTTTCTCTCTGATCTGCATCCATATTGTACTTGTGGCTCTTTGTTGCTTGGTGCTTTCTCTTTATAGCTTTTTCTTGTCCTATTGCTCCTTCTGCTTCTTAGAGTAGCTTTGGCACTCCTGATATGCCCCCTTTTCTTTTTTCTGTGTTTCTTATGGAGATGCTTTAGCACATCCTATGCTTAATTTGAATATCTGCGCTTTTTACTCTGCCACTGACTGAGTTTGGCCACTAATGGATATCTGTATTTAAAATAAATGCATTACTAGTTTAATTAATTGAATGACTGTCAGTGACATAAGAGGTCTATAGCATTTTTATGTGGTTCTGAAGCAATATTGTCTTCTTTGTAGCTATGTCAAATCCAGCATCTACTACAACAAAAGCTTCTTTGGATATTGCCGCTAAAGTGGAGGCAGAAATAGTAGAAGATAATGCAAAAAGTTCAAAAGAACCTGCTCCTTCATCACTCATTAAAGCTGATAAACATGAGAAGAGAGAAAATGGAGTCCTTTGGGAAGATAAATCTTCTTCAAATGGACTAGTATCAGAGGAGTTGCAAAAGCAGAGCTTCAGTACGGGTTACAATTTTCATAATAGTAACAAAGTCCTGAAGAATGCTGTTCCTCTGGAGGAGTACAAGGCTGAACCTTGGATGCTTCATGAACACAGTGAAGAGGGCAAAAACTTGCTACATCTTGCAATTGTGAGTGCATTTGAATGTTGGGTTGCCTTAGCTTGCCTTTTCTAATAATGTAGTATTGATATGCAAGTTTATCTATGTGATGCTGATTTTGCAAAGAACATGAGAATCGATGTGCATATCATTATTTTATATTGTTTCCTTGTAGGTTGGCCATGTTGATGCAGGCAAATCAACTTTAACAGGAAGACTTCTCCATCTCATGGGTCGGGTTTCGCAGAAGGAAATGCACAAATACCAAAGAGAGGCTAAGCAGAAAGTATGTCTGTTATGTACTTCACTTTTAGGAATTAGTGATATAACATGCTAGTAAGAATGCAAGACTGTCTTCTACTGTGGGTTACTTCTGGTTGACTGTTGCTGATTAAAATAAATGTCTTTCTCGGTACAGGGGAAGGAATCCTTTGCATATGCATGGGTTCTAGATGAAAGTCCAGAAGAAAGGGAGAGAGGTGTAACTATGACAGTTGCTGTAGCACATTTTGACACTGTCAAATTTCATGTAGTACTTTTAGATTCTCCCGGGCACAAGGATTTTGTTCCAAACTTGATCGTTGGTGCGTCTCAAGCAGATGCCGCAGTTTTAGTTGTGGATGCTTCTACAGGTGCATTTGAGGCAGGAATGGATGGGCAAGGAACAGGGGGGCAGACAAAGGAGCATGTACAATTAATTAGAAGTTTTGGAGTTGAACAATTAATCATTGCTATAAATAAAATGGACGTAGTGGACTATTCTAAAGAAAGGTTTGACTTCATAAAATCACAGCTTGGGCTATTTCTTCGGCGTTGTGGTTTTAAAGAATCCTCTCTAATGTGGATTCCCATGAGTGTTATTGAAAACCAGAATTTAGTGACTAGCGCATCTGATGGCCGTCTGATGTCCTGGTAAGATTTATTTCCTATGACCATTATGTCTGTGCATGCTATTGGAAAACAGAGTTACAGTGATAAAATATCAAATAGGGTTTAATCTTATGTGTTTACCTTCTCAGACATCGATTTAGACAATACTTTCCCATGCAGACTTATATTTTTCTGATTAAGGGGAATTTTGCTGGGTGGATACCACTGTCATCAAATGTGTTATTAGAGTCCGCAGGCTAGAATCACTCTTCTATTTGCAGGACCAGTAAATCAAACACAGTGTACTCGTTGTTGGGCCATTATTTTCTTGCAAAGAAAGATGTATTAGTAGAATTTATGGCCTTCCCTCGTGTTTGAGTGAGATGTCACAAAATAATAACCATTCGTTATGTAGAACTTCATATGTTATTGACATTAACATCTTCCACATTGCTAACAAGATTTTATCACGGTATTACAAACTACAACATTTTGGATCAGATATATTCCCAAAGTGGTGTCATTCTTGTTCAATTAAATATAGTGTAGATGGTTTAGATGCCCGTTGCTTCATCCATGATTGTAATGCCTGTTAACTGGGATAATGGAAATTTTGCAAACTAACTCCTTTAACCATCTTGTAGGTATACTGGACCACATTTTTTACAGTCCATAGACCTTTTTAAGCCTCCAACTAGAGACATATCTCGTCCTCTACGGCTTCCCATCTCTGAGGTTATACAATCACGGACACTAGGTCAAGTTGCTGCCAGTGGAAAATTGGATGCAGGAGCTATTAAAGTTGGCACAAAGGTGGTCTCTAGCATTTAATCACTGTAAAAGAATTGTATTGATTGGAAAGCCCTTTTGGATTGTACATTCATAACAAGCTTGTCCTGAAGCTTAACATTTGGTTTCGATTTTGCAGCTTTTAGTTATGCCTGCAGGGGAAGAAGCAATAGTGAAAGCTATTGAACAGGATGGTAACGAGCTAAATGTTGCAAGGGCTGGGGACAGCGTAGATATTGGTCTTCAAGGAATTGACTCCTTAATTCTAATGACAGGGGGAGTGCTTTGTCATCCCAATTTTCCTGTACCAGTAGCGAGACGTATTGAACTGAAGGTTGCTGTTTTGGACATCAAAAAACCAATATTATTTGGAGCGGAGGTTGCACAGATGCCATTTACTTGTCCTAATTCACATTGGAAAAAATCACTAATACTGCAATCTCAGTAAATTACAGTAGAAAGAGATGACAAATTTATTAGTTATGTTTTTTGTACACGTTTTTCAATTCACTAACCCAAGGAAGCATTAATGACAGGTGGAACTCCATGCACACCATGCAAAGGAGGCTGCAAAGATAGTACAGATTTTGGCCATATTGGATCCAAAAACTGGTTTAATCCGTAAGAAGGCACCACGACTTCTAACTGCCAACCAAAGTGCTTTGATAGAGGTAAAGACTAGCTTTTAGCATTCCCTCGTTTGTGCAGAAGAATGAAATCAAGGACCTGTACACCATTGCCTTTTATTGAGATATGTCTAAAAGATGATTTTGAAGTTGCTTCTAAAGTTAGCTGGAGGTAGTGATTTCGCTTCTTGTGTAGTTTTAAACTCTATCTTGGCTTTCTTTTTCAGGTTTTGCCTCACCGGGGAATCTGCATCGAGGAGTACTGCAATTACAGACCCCTAGGAAGAGTCACATTGCGAGCTACTGGCAAAACTATAGCTGTGGGTATAGTCACTCGCATCATTGAACAACAGTAGCACACCTTCCTATTACACGACTTTATTTTGCCTGATATTTCCATAGACTATCACATAGAGAAAACCTTTTTCTCGACTTGTAGTGTAAAGACAACCATTGTATATTAGGTATGAATTTATCACCGTCCAATTTACATATTTAATCAGGAGGGCTATAATAGCCATCAATTTTTTGTCAATAGAAGGCAGCTTCAGTCCTAAGCCAATAGCACTTGAGTTCTGGAATGATTTATTAATTATAAAACAAGATACTTAGCAGATATAAATTTGCAACCAGTAATGCCCTTGCACCAAAAAAAATAAGCGGTGAAAAAGAAAAGAAAATAGGAAACCGTTTTACGTGTTCTTTTCTTCAATCAAATAAACATCGCTTTTTGTTCAACTCAAAGGGTCATTGTTAGCAAGTTGACCAGTGCTTGCTGGCGTACCCATTTTTGACTTATGTCTGTTATGTGTATTATGGTTGTGAAACTTTTAAAGGTGGGGAAACATTAGAGTAAACTAATATTCTTTACTATATTTTTATATATCTTTCAAGATTGCATGGTGTAACAAAAATAGAAATTTGGAAGGATTCTAACATTTCAGGCAATAATAATATGCATGACATGTATTTTGATGAAATTCATAGTATCAAGTTGTGTTTAGACTCACTTCTGAATGTATCTAATGCATCATAAATTGTTAACCACTCTTTTGAGATTTTCATATCCAACCACAAAATAAATTTGTTTTCTAATCAAACTAATAAATAAACCCAATTTATAAAAAAATGTGATTTATCAAGTTCGTGTGCCAGCCCTAAACAAACTACATATAACTCTCAAAATCAAAAGAAAAATTGTTATTTCATCTACATAAACAAGAAAAATCAGTTAGTGTTCTACATAGAATACTAATGGCCAATGAGTGTGGACATGTTATATGAGTCTCAATCTTTAAGCTCAGATTCAATGTTCATGCTTTAGGCTACCCCACCTTTCCCTTGTATAGTATATTGAGTTATGATAGTTGGGGGTAAAATTAAATGATTTTTGTCTAGTATTTCTCCCACCTTTGCCTTCTTCTCTTATGATTATCAAACTTGCAAGGGTAGGGAAATATTGGGGTAAAATAAGTTTTCTCTAGTATATCTTTCCACCCCCACCGTCATACAATATATTGAGGTATGAGGGTGGGGAAAACTTAAATAATTTGTCTAGTATTTCTCTCACCCTTGTTTGTATAGTATATCCCCCCATCCCCACCCTCATATCTCAGTGTAAATTTTCTCTAATATTATCCCTCAACCCTTTTTAAGTTTTCTCTAAAATTCCTTTTCCCTACCCCTCCAATCGTTCTCACCTTCGTTCCCCATGTGGAAAAATTAAATAATTTTTTTCTAGTATTTCTCCCACCAATTCCTTTGTATAGTATATCCCCCCATCCACACCACCCTCATACCTCAATATATTTTTTCTCTATTTATCTTCACCCACTTCTAGTTTTCTCAAATATTGTCTCTCCCCGTCCCCTGTGCCCACCCTCGTTCCCCAAGTGGAAAAATTAAATAACTTTTGTCTGGTATTTCCCTCACTCCCACCGTCACCCTCACCTTTGTATATGAAACTTCAAGTTTTCTCTAATAATTTTGAAGGGTGGGGGTGGAGAGAAATATTAGACAAAACTGATTTAAGTCAAACTTAGTTTTCTCTAATATTTCTCGTCACCCATTTTCTCTAATATGTCTTCCCATTCCAATCTTCATATAGAAAATAAGTGGAGGTTGAGGGAAATATTAGAGAAAAGTTATTTGGGATGGGGCGAATATTAGAGAAAACTTGTAATCATTCTTGCAATGAGCAACATTGTCACTTTCAAGGCCACAATCACAAATAATTACATAAAAACCAGCTTTAAGATCATTAAAATCAAGTATAGCATGTGCATTAGAGGAAAATTTTCAAAAATAAGAAGAAAACCGTTAATGTTACCTATATTTTTCTTCAACTAAATAAATATCCATATATTTTGCTAAACTCACTTAAAATCAATGGTAGCCTCTTGACCAATTCTCATTAACATAAGCTTTATATTTATGATCAAATTTATTATGAGTGGAATTAATATACCCATTTGGTTTATTTATTTGTGTTTTTTAATATATTAAATTTTATTGTTTTTATTTGTGTTCAATTTTCCCTGCATTTTTTTTAATATATGCATATTGTGGTTGAAATTAAAAAAAAAGTAACAGAAGAAAAGACTTAATTGTGAAGTTTATCCTTTTTTCTTATTTAACCAAATAAATATCTATATTTTTTGTTCCACCCACACTCAGTGGAATTACCAATTAAGAACATGTTTTACATTTGAGGAGGTTATAGTTTCATATTCATAGGAGTCTTACATAAATCTAAACAGTGAAAATGCTACGCAAAGGCGGTCGTTGTTTCACAAAAAAGAAACTCATACATCAAATTGGTGTTTGGTTAGGCTATGATCTTAAGATTAGATATTATTATTGATATTTTTTATGCTCGATTTTATTTGAAATAAACATTAGGTTTATTTTTTAATTATGTTTTAAATATGTTTGTTCTAATTGAAACCCATAGAAATCATGCAGTAATCTTCCAATGAACAACATTATCATTTTCATAGGTACAATCATAACTAATTACACATAAGACAACCCTAAGATCATTATAAACATACATATGCAATGGACATTTTTGCCACCTTTTGAAGGGTTGTGATGATCGTTTCTATTGCTTTGGCTTTTTGAGCTTCCCAATGGATGTATATGTATCACTATGAATATGTTCATGGATAGTGAATATTATGAAAGCATTATAATTAAATCTAGTTTATTCAAATGAATTATTTGTTGATTTTATGTATTGCATGGAGGTTATTTACTAAATATAATATATTATCTTTTAGTGGAATGTAATCAAATTTAGTCAAATCAAATAGGTTGTATTCTAATAAATTCTTAGTGTAAAGGCTAGGCAAGAGTGATATTTTGAAAGGTGCCAAATTATCCACGAGTAATTAGTTTAATTTAAAATAAAATTGTTATTGGAATTTGAGAAAGTTATGAACAATGTGTCCAAGTTTTCAAAACTAGTTAAGTTGGTTATAACCTTATTAACTATTGTTCTACATGTTTAAATTGTAAGTAATTAGTTCCATTATCATTGGATTTGAGAAACATATGAATCCTATCTTGTTTCTAAACTATATTTAAAGTTGATTAAATTAATCATATTATTATTAACAAAAATTCTAAACGAGATTATAGTTCAATGACATTGTTCAAGAATTCTAAACAAAACAAACTTCATTAAACATTGTTGTTAGGTCGAGTAAAGCTCTATCTTTCAACAATTGATCAAGAGTACCTCAACCAACCCTCTCCCCCCTCACCCCTTGCTTTCCTTTCGCATGGGCAATTTCAACTATCATTATTAATAACTCTCTTACATGTGAGATTGCCATTCAACAACATTGTGTGGCATCTCTATGCATTCATATAGTCTCTTTCTACATAGGGTCTTTCTTTTTCCTTACGAAAAAATCATAACCTCCAATTCTGGTACCAAAATGGTTATGTTCTAAATATTCCTCGAGTATGTTGAAATTCTACTATGTTGAAACACAATAACGAGAATGTAAACCTATCAATCTAATAGAATAAAACAAATAAAATATTTATTATTGGACACCTAATCCTCTACGGGTTATGGTGTGGAATGTGAACAGTCACCGGAGTCCAAGGGACCACTTTGTATATGAAAACCAAGGGTCATCAAAATGAATTACAAATGTATATATTGTGAATAGTAAAGGAAACTCACGTTCTATCTTATTTGCTGTCCATTCCATGTGCGTGTTTAATAGTTATGCACTTGAAATTCAAATAATACATTAGGCATAGGGAAACCCTCTTGAACACGCTCAAAAGTAAACACCTTTTGCAAACTCAAATATAAAGCAAAATTTTAAAAATCACGTTTATGTTGATAGACGTGATTTATTTCAAAATAGGGGTTCCATAATTTACAATATTTAAACAAAAATAAATGCATGGATGGTCGAGATTTAATAAATGTGGAATATGTTGGATAAGGTTGTCAATGATGTCCAACCCTAACTGATCCGGATTTAAACTGGAATACAAAAAATTATAGATATAACCATAAATACAAAGATGCAGTAGAAATAATACTTCATTTTCATTAATATCAAATACTGAAATATGCTTACACACAGAATGAAAATAAGACTAGTTCGGGTGATGGTAGCTTATCTTTGAGAAAAGATGTGGTAGCTACATGCCTCTGAGCTGTGTTACAATGAGATTCAAAGGCATATTTATTGTTGAGAAATAATGGAAAACCCTAAACATCCAAAAACCTAACCCTAGGAGATGAAGCGCCAAACTATGGGCCTCGTTTGGGTAAACTGGTACATCAACTTTCCGGGGTCGTAACTTTTTGACATACTATCTCCGTTTGACACGCACAATACCTCATTAGAAAGATCTATCCGGAGACTTCAACTTTTGAGTGAGCAACATCGGTCTATGACTCATGTTGCTCCTAGTTTTCCCAAAAAACGTTGTTTAGGGTCTCAAAATGGCTCCGGAAGTAAGACTTGAAAATCTGCCAAAAATAGTAAATTGTGCTACAAATAAGGAAACTGAAAAACTGAAAGAAACAATGGTTGGGGTTCAAGTGGTATAGGCGGGTGGCCACCAATATCCACCTGGATCATTCCTCCCCCCTTACGAAGCAATGGTCCCCATTGCATTGAGTTCCTCCATGAGATGAGGAAACTTTTGCATAACTTGGTCTCTTGTGAGCCACTTGCCCTGGTGAAGGAGTTGGCCTGCGTTGACAACTCGATATAGTTGGATTCTTTGTTGTCAGGTGTTCTTGATCTGTATGTCCTTGATCCGATCAGTTGTGGCTTGCTCCATACAATCTGGATTTAACTCTGTAGGTGTGAGATATTCAACAATGTTTGATGTGTCCAACAATGGTGGGAAGCATGGTTGAAGGTGGTCCACATTGAACACTAGGTGCAAACCAAGGAATGGGGGAATGCTAAGCTCAAATGCATTGTCTCCCACAACCTTGGTAATGGTGTAAAGACCATATTTGAGTGGTCTGAGTTTAAGATAGGCTCCAGTAAGGTGTTCCTTTTGCAAATGCAACCAAACTTTGTTGCCCACCTGAAACTTATGTGGCACCCGATGTTGATCATGTTGCTGCTTGTACTTGGCATTTGATTTCTCCAGAATGTCATGGACCTGCTGGTGGATATGTTGGATGTGCTCAATGACGCTGTTTGCCTTATCAACGTCTCACTGGACATGAGCCGAATCTTCCCGAGTAGCTACCAATGGTATGGCCACATCAATGGGACATAGTGGCTAGAATCCCAAGCCCACCTGAAAAGGGCTATGGCCAGTCGAGCTGTGGAGAGCCCGATTATAGCTTTGCTGGACATAGGGGAGACTCTCATCCCATGTGTGTGGATGCTTTGAGTTGTACATGCACATAATGTGTAAGATCATCCTATTGACGACCTCTGTCTGGCTATCAGTTTAGGGATGGAAAACTATGGACTTAGTGAGCTTGGTGTCCAGCATCGACCAGAGACTAGACCAAAATGTACTGAGGAACTTGCTATCCCGATCTGAGATGGTATATTGTGGGATCCCAAAGTGTACCCACACTCATTCAAAGAAAAGTTTAGCAGTGGCTTCTGTTGTGATATTCTACTTGCAAGTCGCCATAATGGCTATCTTTGAGAATCTATCGACGACCACAAAAACACAGTCGTTGCCATGCTTAGTAGAAGGAAGGCTCGACATGTAGTCCATGGAGATGGATTCCCAAGGTTGATTAGGGGTAGGTAACGGAGTATAGAGGCCTTGCTTCTTAGTGGTTAGTTTGGCAATGGAACAGGCAGTGCAGGATCTGATGTGCTTTTCGACATCCTATCGAAGATTCAATCAATAGAAATACTTCTGCATTACTGCCACTATTTTCGCGACCCCAAAATGCTAAGCGTCCTGATTGTAGTACGCTCCCCAAATCATCTTGGTTCGCTCACTTGAAGGAATAGAAAGGTGTCTAAGGTGGCATAATAGGGCATCTTGAGGTGAAAATCTGGAACTTGCTGACCCTCCAAAAGCATCTAGTATGTGTGGCCAAATTCTGGGTCACTTTTGTAGAGAAGTGGCCAATCAGAAGTCTCGTGCCCACAAGAGTTGATGACGGTGGTTAATGCCATGATTGGTGGTCGACAGAGGCAGTCTACAACATTATTGGTGCTACCCTTCTTATACTTGATATTCAAATGGAACTGTTGTAGTTATGTGGACCACTTTTAATGGCAATCATTATGCAACTTCTCTTATGTTTGTATGAACTACAGGGGTCAGTGGTCTGTGTGGATGACCATTTCCTTCCCCAAAATGTAATGCTTCCATTATCGGCAGGCCTGCACAATGGAATACATTTCTTCGTCATAAGTGGGATATTTCTGGATACATTTCTTCGTCATAAGTGGGATATTTCTGGACTATGTCTGAAAGTGTCTCACTATGATATGCCATTGGATGCCCCTGTTGAGTAAGGACTGCCCCAATAGCATAGTCATAGGCATCTCCTCGATCTCAAATGGTTGTTGCAAGTTTGGTAAAGTGAGCACTGGTGCAGATCAGAGGCGATGTTTCAACTTTGCGAATGCCTTTTGTTGAGATTCAGACCAAAAGAATTTTGCTTTCGCTCCTCCCTTGGTGACTTGACTCAAGGGCCAAGTGATATGAGAGAATCCCAACACGAACCTGTGGTAGAAATTGGCAAGACCCAGAAAGCTACAGAGCTCTGTCAGAGTGGTTGGGGTTGGCCAATCTTGAATGACTTGGATCTTGGCTGGATCCACATGCACTCCTCGTTCATCAATAATGTATCCCAGATACTGAACCTGGGTCATGCCAAAAAGTGCATTTCTCCAAATTGACACACATCTTGTGTTGCTGCAGTGTTTGGAGAACCTGTCAGATGTGGTGGAGGTGCTCTTTCCAACTCTGGCTGAAGATCAGGATGTCATCCAAGTATACCACTACAAATGAGTTGGTGAATGGCCACAAGATGTCATCCATAAGCCTCATGAAGGTTGCGAGAGCATTCATCAACTCAAAAGGAATAACCAACCATTTGAAAAGGCCCTCCTTGGCTTTGAAGGCAGTCTTCCACACATTGGAGGGTTCGATTGGTACTTGGTGATATCCCAATTTCAAGTTGATCTTGCTGAAATATTTCCCCCCTTCAGTTGGTTCAAAAGGTCATCAATCTGTGGGATCAGGTACCTATTCCAGACAGTGATCTTGTTCAGCGCCCGATAGTCAATACAAAGTCTCCAAGTCCTTTCTTTCTTCTGTACCAACATGATCAAGCTTCCACAAGGCGATGAACTCGGACGTATGTGATTTTTCTGCAACAGCTCCTGAATTTGCCTTTTGATTTCATCGTTCTCCAGAACAAAGTGCCGATAGATTGGTCCATTGGGAAACGACGCACTTGGGGTCCGATCAATGGAGTGCTTGACCTGATAGTGCAGAGGCACCCCTGGGGGGCAGGTGAAGATGTCTTCGTACTCCTCCATGCCCTTGTCCATCTGTTGTTGTCATGTGAAGGGGCCCTGTTTGGAGGTCGTGGCCATCGTCGTCTTCTTTCCTTGAGGGCGTATCATCAGGAAAACAAATTTCCTGGTTTTATAAATGAGCTTACTACATTGTTTTGCAATAACCAAAGAGATGGTGGTAGGCAGTGCTACCTCTAGTATCATGTACAACTTATTTCTCAAAGTAACAATAATAGCACAAGGCCTTGACTCATACGCAACATGTCGCTTCCATAGGTATGGTTGACCTAATAATACATCACAAACATTAAGGGGAGCAACATCACATAATACCTCATCTGTGAAGGGCTTGATGTTGTATGGAAGGCGACACCGCTGGCTCACACGAAGATCCCATCCTTGGTGAAACCACCTGATGGTGTACGGTTGTGGATGTGCTGTGGTCGGTAAGCCCAACCGCTTCACGACCTTTGCCAAAATGAGGTTCTTTTAGCTCTTGCTGTCGATAATGAACTATAGCGGGGAACCATTTATCCACATCTGGGAATAGAAGAGGCACTCCTCCTTTAGATCTTCATGGTGGCAACGGTGGCATTGGACTCCGCATCGATAATCAACTTCCCTTTGTCATTCCCCTTGTCAGGTTTTGACCCAGAGTCAGAACATGTATCTGATTTCGAAGCCTTTAGCTCGACCACTAGTGACTACTTGGCTCAACACTCACTTGTGTTGTGAGTGGAACTCTTATGGAGCTCACACCACTTTCCCATGTCCTTCTTCGGCTTCACGACATTGTTCTTTGCTTGCGGCTTTGGGGGGTTGTTCCGGGCCTCCCGGCCTTGGTTTTGTCCTTTGTTCTGTGGTTTGGGGGCACCTTTCCCCTGCTTTGGATTCACAGATCCAAAGCCTCACTTCTTCTGTTTGAACTTTTGCATGAGATTGATGGCATATTGGTATGCCGTGTCGAGCGAGGAGATGTCTAGGAATTCCATCTTGTCCTGGATGTACCTATGCAGGTAGCTATGGTACTTGAGAACCAAATGCTTCTTAGAATCCTTGATACCCAACTTCGTGCAAAACGTATGAAAAACATTAGTAAACTCCGACACATCTTGGTCCCTTCCCTGTAGCGTTGTCCACTTTATGTATTTATCCTCATAGCTCCCGACAGGATAATACTGCTCCTTGATGGCACACTATAATGAGTTCCAGGTGGGTGCGACTAAAAACAGTGAGTTCGTACTTTCATCCTTTTGCTCACAGTAGGTTACCCACTAGTCCTTAATGTGGGGGGTTGCTTTGAGAAGTGTGAAAGTGATCTTTTCCCAGCTGGAAAAATCATGAACGGAGAAATATCCTTCTAGCAGATTTAACTATTTATCTACATTGTCTGCATCTATCTGACCCTTAAATATGGGAATGTCAAAGTTAACTTGTACCTTAAAGGGTGTGGCGTGTGCAAAGTAGCTATAAGAAGTAGATGCGTCGCCCTTGGGTAGCCGCTGAAGGATCTGGGCAAAGTTGTCCATCATCGCGTTCCTTTGTCGCTTGAGGGCTTCTTTAAGCAAGATTTTGATAGGATCTCTTGCCCCCTCGTCTTTCTTTTCATCCGCCATGGGAGGCCTTCCGGATTTGCGAGGCTGGTCTTGCAAAGGTTCTACTAGTTCAAGTCCTAATTCCTTATATCCCAACTTAGGTGGGGACATGCAAAGAAAAATAGAGAAGGAATAGACCACTCTGATACCACTGATCCAGATTTAAACAGGAACAAAACAAATTATAGGTATAACCATAAATACAAAGATGCAGTAGAAACAATACTTCATTTTCATTAATATCAAATACTGAAGTATGCTTACACACAATGAAAATAAGACTAGCTCGAATGATGGTAGCTTATCTCTGAAAAGAGATGTGGCGGCTACATGCCTTTGAACTGTGTTACAATGAGGCTCAAAGGACTATTTATTGTTGAGAAACAATAGAAAACCCTAAACATCCAAAAACCTAACCCTAGGAGATGAAGCGCCAAACTATGGGCCCCATTTGGGTAAATTGGTACATCAACTTCCCAGGGTCGTAACTTTGGCATATGATCTCCGTTTGACGCGCATAATACCTCGTTAGAAAGATATATCCGAGGACTACAACTTTTGAGTGAACAACATAGGACCATAATTCCCAGTTTTCCCAAAAAAGTCATTTAGGGCCTCAAAATGGCTCCGAAAGTTCAGGACCCGAAAAACTGCCAAAAATAGTAAATTATGCTACAAATAAGGAAACTGAAAAACTGAAAGAAACAATGATGGGGGTCCAAGTGGAATAGGCGGGTGGCCACCATTATCCACCAATAGTTATGCACTTGAAATTTAAATAATACATTAGGCATAGGGTAACCCTCTTGAACACGCTCGAAAGTAAACACCTTCTGCAAACTCAAATATAAAGAAAAATTTTAAAAAATCACATTTATGTTGATAGGCGTGATCTATATGAAAATAGGGGTTCCATAATTTACAATATTTAAATAAAAATAAATCCATGGATGGTCGAGATTTAATAAATGTGGAATATGTTGGATAAGGTTGTCAATGATGTCCAACCCTAACATTGTTGAAGCCCTAGTTGAAGCATGTCCTAATGAACTCTAAGTGCATGAAGAAGTCCTAAGCATTGAGCCCTAGCAACTAGTGGTTTTGTGTGCACTCTCCATGGTTGGAAAGTATGAAGGAAATGTTTTACATAAAGTCCATGTTTATTGGGTTCCAGCTATGATTGGTTGTTTAGAATTATTATTGTAGAATTAATGTTACATGTCTGACACTTTCATGCATACAACACATGTCCATATTTAAAACCTAGAGCATTAATGATATATGGTAAGAGGCTATGAGGGAATAATGCACTAGCTATGAACAATCTGAACCCTGTAAGTCCACTTCTATCAGGATGCAATGAAGTACCCTCTGGGTTACAAGTGAATAACTAGGAAAATAATCTTGGTTAATCAATAATGCAATTGCTTGCATTATAAACAAAGCAAGAAGTGGATTAAAAGAGGACACAAGTAGATATTATGTCACATTCCTCAATATTTTAAAAGGAAGAATTTAATATATGTTGGAAAGGTCTGTTTCCAAATGGTTATGTCAACTCTCTCAATAGACAGAACCTTTTAGATATACAAAAAATTATAAATATAAGGTTTGACTCCTTCAATTATCACCAACTTGGTCACAAATAAACTGAAGAACTCAAATCTAAGAATTCAGAGAGGATATTACAGAGCTATGCCCAGACTTGTGACAACTTGATTTCTAGCAGCTCAGATGTGTAGCAAAGGATTTGTGACATATAAATTTCAGATTTGTAGCGAACTATTATTATTTCACCTATGGAGATTAAGACTTCAGGTCTGTGGTAGGTTTGCACTAGATCTTTGCAACTTCAGGCTTGATTGCAGACCTATGTGAAGTGATTTTTGTAGACTTGTAACAAGACAATTTTTGGTCCTGTTTTTGCATCTGAGAGAAGACCACTATGTTCAGCCTCCTATAGCTTGGTTTTGGGTTTTGAACAAGTCTTGTATTTATATACCTGTAGTCTGGCCCAATTTGTTCGACAGATCGTTTGGGGTAGTTGAAAATATCTGGATTCAAAATTGTTTGATCGAGTAAAGGTAACTTCATAGGATTCATCATTGGGTTTATGTCATTTTGTACTTACCGTCCCCCACTCGGAAATTAAGGACCATTCTAATGTTCCTCTTCGCCACGCAGTGGACTGAACCAACGATGAAAATAAGCATGAGAATTGAAGCTCCTATAAATGCAGATATACCCTGTATACTAGAACTCATAGCCCATAGAGAAAGGGAGACTGTTCCAACATCAAGAACAACAAGAACTGGAGCGAACATATAATGATCTTAGATCGGATCCAAGTATCTTAGGATTTTACACTTGGAACTGTGACCTTACTTCACTCAGATTTGTGGAGTTGATTGTGACATCTTCTAAGCAACCTAATGACATCCTTTGGAGCAAACCAAAAGCATCTTTTGGAGCAACCTTTGTATGAGAAGAACCTCGTGTTTGTGAACAAACTTTTGGGAACAAAATTTTTCAAACCCTAGAGAATACCTTGAAGCATCTGTATTGAGAGTTGTTGAAAGAATTATTTGAAGAACTGTTGACTTGCTGGGACATTCATTAAAGAGTTGTTGCAATTGAGAACAATTTTGAAGCATTTTACAAGTTTTGATTTAGAGAATCTTGAAGAGTTTTTGAAAGAAGATCTTGTAACCTTGTTGAAGTTGATTTCCATGGCAGTCATTGGGGTTGTTTGAAACATTGTTTGGAACAAACGTGAAGTCTTGAAGTCAAGGGTTTTGGGCATCATTTGAAGACAAAATTTTGAACTATCTTATGATACCTTTGGAGAAGACTTTGAAGAGTATCTTGGAGGACACTTGAGGAGACCTTGAAGACTCTTTGGAGTTAATCTATTGTGCATTTTTGAAGAAACTTGTTGGAAGACCTCATTGTAGACCACAAGTAGCTTGTTGGAAGAATTCTTAGCAAACCCAAAGAAATTTTCTGGAGAGTGTTTTGAGACAGCTTTGGAATATGTTCTTGAAGATATTTTGAGGAAGGATTGAAGGGCATCTCTTGAGTGTAGGATTGTGAGCAACCTAGTGACAAATTTGAAGACCATCTAGTAGGTGGTCTGTTAGTTGATGGAACGACAACCTTGGTGACTCTTTCATAGAGCTAGATTGAATTTGAACTTGAGAACTTATTAAAGACATATTGGAGACCATTTCTGAAGTAGACCTTTGACGTAGACCGTGTAGTAATTTTGTAGACATCCTTGAAGCATCTCAAAGGTAACTTGTAGAAGTGCATTGACGATCGTTTGAATACCTCTTGATGATTTATTGAAGCGATTTGACTGTTAAAGACACCTTTGGAGCAACATTGTTGAAGCCCTAGTGAAGTAGCCTTGAAGAGGATTGTTTATGCAGACATGAAGGGTTTTAGATTGTTGATGAACTAGCCCCTGAAGCATTATTGTAAACTATTTGATGCATTTGTTGAAGCATATTTTGAAGTTATTTTCCAGACTTTTTGAAGAAGATATTTGATGTCTTGAAGCAATACTATAACCATTTTTGAATAATTGAAGCAGAGGATTGGAGCCCTAGAGGATTGGAATCCTCACACAAGGTTGGTGCAGGCTTGTGGGAAACTAGGTTGGAGCCTTGTGGGAAACTAGGTTGGGGCTTGAATTGTTGAGAGGATTGGAGTCCTCAAGTAGACCAAGTTGGAGGTTGATATAATGTAGGTTGGAGCCCAGTTTGATTGGAGATTGGATTCTTTGTCTAGGGTTGGAGCCTTGAAGTGTTATTGAACTTGAATTATTGTAAAAGAGGGTTGGATTCCTCCTCATTCTTATTAATAAAATTATTCTTTTGTTGTACATCTTGTGTTATATTTTACTAAAGTGATCTTAACTTACATAATTTAACAACTGTAAAAGACATATTGTTTCACCCCCCCTCTTAGTATTTTGAATAATTGGTATCAGAGCTAGTACCTTCAGTCACAACCTAACAACTCGAAGGTAGATACTAAGAACACAAATAGAAAAATCAAGGAATAAGGCCTCCAAAACCTCTGAAGATATCTCCTCCTCAGTCATAAAATTAGAAATTAAATCAAGTTAGCAAAGATCCCTCATTCTATGGAACAAACTATGTGGCATGGAGCAATAGAATGAAGTTTTATTTGATGGCACAAGGTTTTGAGGTATGGGAATCAATGACTTATTGGAAGCGTAAAAAAAACAAAAGCTATGAATGTGATCATATGCAGTCTATCAAATCTAGTAAAACTAAAGATAGGTCAATGCTCCTCAACCAAGAGTTTTTGGGAAACAAAAGATTTATTCAGAAGAATCTACTTTTGTGTCAACTATAACAAATCCAAGGCTTGTGGAACTAGAGCACAAAGATAATCAAGAGTCAAAGGGATTAGATGAAGGCATCAATTGCATAAAAAATGATGAAGATTAAGAGAATTTTGAAATAGAAGATGAAATAGACATCAAGGAAAAATTTTGGATTGCTCTAGAAGAGATAAGCACACTGAAAAAGGAAAATAAAGAACTCAAGAAGCAAGTACAAGATGTTGATCATGAGCTTGAAAAAACAAAGGAATATGTTGTCCTTTTAAGGCACCAAGTATTAGAAAGAGATGAGAATCTCAACAAGGTTAAGGTATAATTACATCAAAACGAGAAGAGACATAATGAAGAATTCATCTCCATGAAAACTCAATTAGAAATAGAGAGAAGGGAAGGCATTTTGACTAGTCATCTCAAACAAATATATGTTGACTTGAGTAAATTTGAAGAAAAAATTGGTCAACATGAAGAAGTCAACTACCTAAATGTTCAACTAGAGGAAGAAAAGGGAGAAAAACAAGTAATGGAGATCCAACTAACAAAGAAAAATTAAGTTTGTGAAAGACTTGAAGAAGAGTCTGTTTCCTTGAGAAATGAAGTCAACAAGTTATCGAAGAGTCTAAAGAGTTCTCAAGTCTTGGATGACATCATAAGTCGTCAAAGATCATCACTTGACAAAACCGGTCTTGGATATGCAAGTGAGCCTTCTAGAAAAAATGATGCAAACTCTAAAGCATCAAAGAACAAACATGTGGAGAACTTTGAAAATTGTACTCCCGACTCCAACGAAAACAAGGAAAAGAGTTTAACATTGGAAGAACCTATGCTCCAAGAAGATATGTTGATGCTATAAAAAATGCAAGTAGCAATGAATATCATGAGAAAACCTTAAGGCATAACAACTTTAGGAATGCACCATGACAATCCTCATTTTCAGTTATCAAACTAGATTTTTTTGGATATTGTTACTATTGTACAAATTTTGGGCATATGGCAAAGGATTGCAGGGCATATGAAAAATACATTTATGAGGACTCTTATTAGTTCCCTAGAAATAAAATTGCAGGGAGATACTCTAATGTATTCACCCAAAAAAAATATTCTCCCTCATTCAAGTCCAAAACTGAATGCTTCAAATGCCATTATGTTGGGCATATAACTTGAGATGGTAACTTGAACTGGGTTTCTAGACAATCCACAGAGTTATCAACGAAACATGGAAAAAGAGTCACAAAGGTTTGGAGAAGGAAGCATGTTGAACTAGAAAAAGAACATGTTGAATGTGCCTTGAATGTTCAAGGCATCAAGGCTTTCTTTTCATCAAATATGGGCATCATGGGTAGATATTATGTTCCACCAAGATTTTCCTATTAGAAAGAGGGAGGTCATACATACTATTAAGGGGAGCACATGTCAAAGAATGGTTAATCAAATATTGTCTCACAAAATCAACACTATGATAGGGGGAGCAACGTTATGATAGTAAGAACAACATGATGACAAGAGGAGTAACATATTGTCAGAAAGAGATGTCCCTAATAAAGACAAGGGGAGTAAATGACAAGAGCACTTGATGGGAAAATACTATTAATAAAAGCACCCCATTTCCATTGACTTCAAAGGGGTGAGGAGAAAAATGAGTCTCATTGTTAATAAGAGTATTTCCATCAATGGCAAAGAGGGATATTGTTGGATAATGTTGTCATTGATGTCAATATGCTGTCAAACCCTAACATTGTTGAAGCCCTAGTTGAAGCATGTCCTAATTAACCCTAAGCGCATGGAAAACTCCTAAGCCTTAAGCCATAGCAACTAGTGGCTCTGTGTGCACTCTTCATCACTGGAAAGTATGAAGAAAATGTTCTACATAAATTCCATGTTTATTGGGTTCTAGCTGTGACTACCTGTTTAGAACGGTTAATGTAGAATTGATCTTACATGTCTGGAACTTCACAAGCATACAACACATGCCCATATTTAAAACCTAGAGTATTATTGATATATGGTAAGAGGTTGTGAGAGAATAAAGCACTAGCTTTGAACAGTCTGAACCTTGTAAGTGCACTACATGTCAACATGTAATGAAGTACCCTCTGGGTTACAAGTGATCAACGAGGAAAATAATCTTGGTTAGTCAATATGCAATTGCTTGTATTATAAAGAAAGCAACAAGTGGATTAAAAGAGGACACAAGTAGATAAGATGTTGAATTCCTCAATATTTTAAAAGAAAGAATTTAATATATGCTACATAGGTCGGCTTCCAAATGGTTGTCGACTCTCTCAATAGACACGTCCTTTCACATATGCTAACGAGTATAAATATAAAGTTGGATTCCTTCAATTCATCACCAACTTGTTCAAGAATAAAGTGAAGAACTCAGATCTGAGAACTCAGAGAGGATATTATAAACCTGTGCTCGAGCCTGTGGACATGGACATCAATTCAGACTTGTGCATGAGACGATGACTTGTGGCAACCTTGTTCTAACAAGCTCAGACCTATGAAAACTTGAGATCTATAGCAAACAATTTGTGACAATTTTTTTGGATTTGTAGCAAACTATTATTATCTTACCTGTCGAGATTAAGGCTTTGGGTTTGTGGTAGGTCTGCAACAAACGTATACAATTTTGGGCTTGATTGCAGAATTGTGTCAAGTGATTTTTGCAGACCTGTAATAAGACAATTTTTGGCCTTGTTTTTGCATCTGAGACAAGACCACTGTATTTGGCCTCTTGTAGCTTAGTTTTGGGGTTTGAACAAGCCTTGTATTCACAGACCTGTAGACTTTTACACTTGGACCTGTGACCCTACTTCACTCAAATTTGTGGAGCTGATCGTGACATCTTCTGAGCAGCCTAGTGACATCCTTTGGACCAGACCAAAAGCATATTTTGGAGTAGCAATTTTATGAGAAAAACCTCGTCTTTGTGAAAAAACTATTGGGAACGTAATTTTGTAAACCCTGGAGGATACCTTGAAGCATATGTATTGAGATTTGTTTAAAGCATTGTTTGAAGACTTGTTGACTTGTTGGTACATTCTATAAAGAGTTGTTGCAATTGAGAGAAATTTTTGAAGCATTTTCAGGTATTTTGGTTTAGAGCATCTTGAAGACTTTCTGAAAGTAGATCTGGTAATCTTCTTGAAGCTAATTTCCAAGGCAGTCATTGGGGTTTTCTGAAACATTATTTAGAACATGAAGTCTTGAAGTCAAGAGTTTTGGGCATCCTTTGAAGACATAATTTTGAACTATCTTATGATACCTTTGGAGTAGACTTTGATGAATATCTTGGAGGAGTCCACTTGAGGAAACCTTGAACATTGTTTGGAGTTAATCTATTGTGCATTTTTGAACCAACTTGTTGGAAGACTGTCATTGTAGACCAGAAGCAGCTTGTTGGAAGACTTCTTAGCAAACTTGAAGCAACTTGTTGGAGCATGTTTTGAAGACAACTTTGGAACATGTTCTTGAATATATTTTGAGGGAGAATTGAAGGGCGTCTCTTGAGTGTAGGCTTGTGATCAACCTAGTGACATATTTGAAGACCACCCAATAGGTGGTTTATTCCAACATAATATTCTTCATCCTATACATGATTGAATGAATGCAATTAGGGGTTTCTAGATTGCTTTTCCGTTATAGAATCTATATCCATGTACTCATTCCCTTGATTTGACAATGTTACAAGTTCAACTACTTCACGAATTCACAACTATATGACATGTGTGCACCTTCATCCCCTCATTTGGTAGTGTTACAAATTCTCCTACTTTAAGAATTCAAAAATTCAAGATTGTATGACATGTGTGTGCATTGGTTTGATACTTTCATGGTATTCAACAACAAAAGAATAAGCTTCAAGAGTAAACAAATTGTATTGAAATTGATTACAATATTTTGATAGGATTCATATCCAAAAACAATTAATATGTATTGATTTTTCAGAGATATAATTAATAATTACTTCCAATGATTCTTTTTCTTTTTCCTGAGAAAAGAAACCCTACATTCGTTCATGATTGAAAAGAAAATACATTTTGTATATGCACACTTATAAACATGTGCATTCATCAAGGATCTACCTAGATCCTTTGTGGCAAATATTTTCAATACATATGCATGTAAGCCTTCCACAAGAGCCCAAAGCCATAAAAGACACAAACAACTAAAAACTGTTGAAAAATGCAATAAGAAATTCTCAATTTGATTTTTCCTTAATTAAATTGAGAAAATTTGAAATTCCACATCAGCAGACAACTTGGAGGAGTTAATTGAGGTGACATGGCTGTTGTCACTCAGTTAGCTCAGTTAATTCAAGTTAGGGGCATGAGTTCAGTTGTATGTAGTGATTCCTAAATTTTAGGAGCCTAGGTTGAGTTAATTTGAATTGTAACCAATTAAACAAGTTCCAACTGTTAACAAAACTAGTTGGTGGTCAGTTAAGTAGTGGGACATCAGTCTAACTCAGATATAATCTAGTTAACTCATTAATCAACTAATAATTAGCTCATTCATGCAAAGAATATGAGTGTCCCAGTTGTGGTGGAGTTTCGAAATAAGTTAACCAACAATTGTAAACTAGTTGAGTGTACAAGTGTTGCATGAGGTTAGGTGATCAACCCTGAGGAATTGCATAAGCATTTTGGAGGAAGTTCCTAATTAATAGGGGCCTATTTCCTTAAGAATTGTGCAAACAAATAGGGGTTCAAGCAGAGGCAGAAATTGAAAAAGTCCGGTTCAGAGCTTCTCAGTGAGCAAAGAGATATGTTATTAACTTGCATGTTCAACTCAGATTGAGTTACCAATTGTAATACATCGCTATTCATCAGATTAATGCAAGCAAAGAAAGGGGGTCTTAGCAGATTTCTTTCCCCTAGCAAAAAAAAATACTATGTGCACATGTGTTATTTCTCATTGCAAGTTTGTGATTGATTTTTAAATTGTGGATTGAATTCTGCAGAGCAACAGAGTGGGTTTGTGTCTTGTGATTTTGATTAAAATTTCATGAGTAGTTGAAAATATACACTATAATTTCTACAAAAACCAAAACAACAAAAAATATAAATACAAGGGGGATGATCAAATAGTGTTGACACTTGTCTTCCCCATCTTCCCTTTCTTTTTTTGGACCTATAGCTAAGCCCTAGCATTGGGATCCATCGACACCATAAACAAGTCACCCACATAGACCTGAAAGGGATGGTCCTTGTCTGAATCTGAGATTTCTGATATATGGACATGTTTTGTGCCTGCTGTGCCATCATCATTGTGTGTCATAGTTATATGATGATCTTGTGGAGTATGATAGAAATCAGTAATAGAAACCTATTGTATTTGAGTGTCAACCTATAATTGAGTTGCAGTTTATCCAACAAATTTAATCTTTATTTGAAATTATTGTGTCTCTTTGTTTTCTTCCTCTTCATCATTTGAAGGGGGAAATGCCAAATTTTTGGCCTATTCTATTTTTTTTTCTTTTTTCTTTTTTGTTGACTTTTTGGCCAATGCACGTGTCCTACAAATGACTTGTTTGAAACCAAGCACGACACTGGAATGCTATGATCTTATGATCTAAAGGTTGTGATCACTGAAAGTCCCCATGTTTCAATGTTAGGTGATTTGGTGGCCCTTTACTTCGATCTATCTCCATGCATATTCTGGTAAAGTGAATAAGCCATTCTCTCATCTCTCCAAGTCCATTTTTTTGAATTTCCACAATGCATTTCCTATGTCTTCAATAAATTTGTGATACTAGAATGGAAGTGGGAGGTTTGGAAGCCTAACCCATACTTGCATAACTGTGATCACCATATTAGTGGCATCAAAACCAGGAAACCATGGAGTAATAGATAAACTAGCTCTACCCCAAAACCATGATCTTTCATTCTGAACAAAATCCAAGTCCTTTTGTGTTTCAAATTGGACAACAAAGAATCCTTTAGAGCATAGAAAAATTTCACATTCTAGTTTCCAAGAGGTGAACACCCACTAAAATAAGGCATCGAGTGTTAGCCTCTCTCATAAAACAATAATAAATCCAAATATAAATTAATTAATTAAATATTCCAAGTTAGGAATTTGTGCCTAACTCTTGGGTTGTTCCTCTAAGATAGGAGTTAGTTTAGGTTACTCCTATATTGGTGTGTGTCTGGTGAGAAATTATCTCAACCAAAGGTGTATAAGATAGCACGTACTATCTTGAGAACACTATCTCTCATGTATTTATTTGTAACACTATATTCAATTTTTTTGATGAATAATAATGAGAGAGAAGCATGAGGCTTCAGCGTTTTTCCGCCAATATTTTGTCTCTGGTTTTTATGTGTACCTTTCTGTAATTTGTCTGAGTTAATCTCATTTTCAATATGTGGTATCAGAGCCTTCTTCCTGGCCAAAACCAATTGCTATAAGACCATGATTTATGTGGGTTCCACAACTCCCTGACAGCTCGCCGCCTTGGTAATTCTGGAATTTTCAAACTGAGTTCTGGTAGCCATGATGCACAGCCAAAGAGATGATTTACTCCACAGAGTATTATAGCTTTGAGCTTACATCCGTAAGTAGATAGCAGTGCGTATTGCTGCAAGCTTAAAGTGATGTTCGTCCTGGCAAATTCGCACTTGATCTGGGGATCGAAATTTCAGAGTAAAGTGGTCTTCCAGCACCATTGTTATTTCGCTCGTCAATTCGTCAATTCTTGATCATGATTGTTGTCTGTGCCTCTTTACCACGCATGATTTTGTCCAGGTCTAGTTGATATTGCTTCTTTTATCTGCTTGATTTGTGTTATTGTCCCCACGTCGGCTTCTTCCATGTTCATTTAATCCTTTTGAGAAGTTTGCAATTGAACCAGTAAACCCTCCACCACGGGTAATCACACGGGTGCTTATACCAAACAACGACTTGTCACTGGCTGTTGCTTGATTATATGATCAGTCCTCTCTTACCAATTAACATTTCAGTGTGATATACATCTATTGGCTTTTTTATTACAATAAAGATAGATGGGCTTGTCTCGACAACCTTTTCTATCAGAGGGAATACTGTGATAAACTGTTTATTTGCTGGATATAATGTTCGGAAAATTTGTTCACTGTAATAGCCATTGCAGCTTTAGTGGATGGAGTTTAATTTGAATATGGATCAGAAGCTGGGCTGCAAGACCTTTCCATCACTTGGACAAAGGTAATTTTTTGGATCTAGCATGCGATTTTGTTCAATCCTCAGCTTGGTGTCTTTGTCAGATCAAACATTTATTGTCATAGAAACTGCTTTTTATTGAAGTTAGCAGAGAGGAAAAGTGGAATATAACTGTGAGTTCTGTGTATCGGAAACTCTGGTGAAATGGAGGAATCTAACATGGGTGGTTCTTCAAAAATGATGTGTATATTACTGCAATTTCCTTAAAACTCCACTGTCATATTTAGTGGGGATTTATAGTAATTTTGTCGAGTTTTTTTTCTTGAAAATACTTTTCTGATTCTTGTAAAGCATTGAGAAAGTGGCTAGCAACTTTGGGATGTTACTGTCCACCTATGGATGAGCACCCTCTGTTATATTACATTCTTGAAGGAAAGTCTGCAGCGCCTCATATGTTATGCTCGGAGGTTTTCAGTGCGTTGAGCCAGGTTAAAGGGCAGTCCGATTTCGCCTGTTGGTGCAAGGGTTCCAGGATTTTCAAAATCATTCATTATTGCAGAAGCGTCTTCAGGCTTCAGCCGAGGAAAGGAATCGCTATAAGCCCAAGGGGTGCCATCGTGGCCATAGATTGCAGTCGAAGAGAGGCGACTGCCATTGGACAGATCGCACAGCAAATGCTCGTCAACATTGTGTGTTTGGGGCCTGGACCCTCAACATCGAGTGTTAGCCTCTCTCAAAGTTCTCAACATCGACATTCTACCTCAACAAACAAATTCACTCAAATACAATCAAGTTCATGAATCTACAAATTCCAGCATTTCAAAGCAAAGTCTACATCAACATTCTTGTAAACAAATTTAAGAACTTGGTAATCAAACTCAAATTACATTGAATTGTAAGGGTGCATTCTCGGTTGAAACCAACACCCACATTTTGATTTGATCAGAAGTCAAGTGCATCAATTCTCTTCCACTTAGTCAGATTAAGACAAGCGCATTCTTTGTTTTATGTGAGTCATTAAAATCATTGTAAGCTTTTTTGGGGTGCATTTTCGACAGTGTTCCACACCCTTCCTTTCAAGCAAAATCAACTGAATGCATGAATTTTAACTCTAAAGAAAACAAGCAACAAGTTTACATCTCCTGCAAGCGAGCGTGATTATTCATTCAACCAAATAGCATTAATTCAGTGCAAAAATCAACACATCAAGCGAGCCAGAGTGAAGTTTATTGCAGTAATCATCAAACAAGTAAAATCAATCAAGTTGACATCGACATCAAGCGAGCGTGGCTATTCATTCAAGTGAATGTGAATTCATCAAGTAAGTCAAGTGAGCGCTTAAACAACGCGATCGTCATCAAGCGAGCGTGAATTCCAGAGTTTAAGCGAGAAAATTTTACCAACTCTAGCAAGTGCAATCAACAACAAATCAAGCGAGCGTGCCATTCAAGTCACATTCAAGCGAGCCTGTCCTTCAAGTGAAATAGTTCAAAGTATGACATCTCCTACAAGAGAGCCTGATTTCAAGTAAGCAAGTTCAGATGACGCAACATATTCAGTTGTTAAACATTCTTCATAGTTTGATCATCTCCAGTGATGAAGACATGGTGCACATCAGCCAAAGAAACTCTTGCTGATCTTTCACGGCATCTACAACAAACACATGAAACCATTGAGTTTCTTCAACTAGAGTCGCAACTGCAAAGAGATGAGCTGCAACAAAAGAGTGCTTCTTCCAAGTCATTCAACCATACAGATGAAGATAAAGCTGTTGATTCCAAATCACTCATCCAAACAACTTCAAGAGTCGAAGTTGATCATGATCAACTTCAAATTTCTTCCAAACCTATCATCAAGCCCTGGGAAGAAATTTAAAATAACAAGAATCGACGAGGCTTAGGATATGTCACTGATGACAGCAATTTACATATCCTCGATTATTCCAAGCCAATTAAGTTCGTGAGTGCAGGATTTCTTGAACCACTCACCTCAATAGGTTCTGAAAAAGTTGTAGACCAACAGAATTGCACGCAACTTGAGGTTGATGTCCAACCGAAATGTTCTCATTGTCAAAGAATGGGTCATATGGCAGATCAATGTTTTGATCTCCATCCTTGTTGCCATTGTGGCAAGCCCAATCATTCCTCAGAAAAATGTCGCAACCAACAAAAATTAGCCCGATTGAAGATACATTATGAATGGATCGATCCTTGGGAATGGTCATCCACAGTCAAAAGATTGTCTTAGTTCTACAACCAACTACAATCACACATAGTGCAGCCAACAGTGCACCGATGATGGTACTCTCCTGCAGTTGAACGAGGGAGTACAACAGTGAAACTCTCCTACACCTGAAGGGGGGGAGTTCAGATATATTTTGGAGAATATTGTCTCTCCTTTCAGCGGACAAAGGGGGGAACTGTCAATGAATTGACAAGTGGTTGTCCGACTAAAAGTCTCGACAACATCAGTGAAGCAGCCAGTGGGCATCTTCATCAGCCAGTGGGCATTTATCATCAGCAGTGAGCATCAGCTAATTCGCCAATGGGCGATCATCAAATTGTGTCAGTGGACACCGGATGCTGTTTTCATGTAAAGGACAGTTGGATCTTTTTTGCGGCTTGGCACATGATGGAGTTTTCAAGCGACATTCGGAGATGAATCAGGCATGCAACTGATTCATGTTCTCTTCTGATTTGAGTTTTTTCCAGCATCCAAATTTGGCGGTTTTTTTAGGCAATGTTTTGAGGATCAACATGAGAACTTGGAAGATGGTTCCTCGTTCTTATTTTGGATTTATCATTGAGGGGGGGAATGTTAGCCTATCTCATAAAACAATAATAAATCCAAATATAAATTAATTAATTAAATATTCCAAGTTAGGAATTTGTGCCTAACTCTTGGGTTGTTCCTCTAAGATAGGAGTTAGTTTAGGTAACTCCTATATTGGTGTGTGTCTGGTGAGAAATTATCTCAACCAAAGGTGTCTAAGATAGCACGTACTATCTTGAGAACACTATCTCTCATGTATTTATTTGTAACACTACATTCAATTTTTTTGATGAATAATAATGAGAGAGAAGCATGAGGCTTCAGCCTTTTTCCGCCAATATTTTGTCTCTGGTTTTTATGTGTGCCTTTCTGTAATTTGTTTGAGTTAATCTCATTTTCAATATCGAGCTTAGGCCAAAAGCCATGAATTTGCATTTAATGATGGCTTTTGAATGAATAACAAATAATAGGTAAGAAAATTTTGAGTTATTGATCTCCATGGAAGGAGCTTGTTCCATTTTGTCCCTCTATATAGGTGTTAACACTCCTCAGTGTCCCAAGGTTGAGAAAGGAAGTCAAGGAGGTAACCTCAAACAAACTTTGGATATGGTAGCTAGCCCTATCAAATCAGAGAAGGCTCTCTCAAAAACATTCTCACGGTCAATGGAAGTGACTGGAGAATAAGTAGATCTTAGGCTAGGTATTTAGCATAGTAGGGTTTAATTTTTAGGGTTTTCTAGATCAGGGCCATAGGTCTAGGAACTAGGTCAGGGTTTCGAAAGATCAATTGTAGAGATACAATGGGGCAAGGTAGGTATGATCAGTGACATATTTGATTTGTCATTGTGGTATAGGGTTGAAATAGGGGAGGATCAAAATGAGCATAAACTTATGAATTCATGTATCAGAAGAAGTGAAACATAAACATGAAAATCTCACCAAAACAAGGCATAAAGACTATGAATTCTGCTTAAACACTTATGAGATAATCAGATGAAAGCATAGATATGGTAGTAAGGAGAAATATATATTCAATTTGATGATAAAATAGAGGAAAAAAGCTGTCACAAACCATAACACATGAATCCCAAGATAATCGCTGCAACTGCCTGTATTATTACTACAAAAGTGTACACTAGCTCCAAGCTTCTAACTCTCTAATGTCCAACCCTTCATTTGACTTAGAGCAGGCTACATATAGATGAAAAACTACATTCCCCCTCTTAGGGGTCGAATCCAGCATCATAGGTGTAGGTTTTAACCCCGTACATAAATTACCTGCATACGAATTCTAAAACAAATAAAATAAACAATGCAAGAGAATAACACATATAACACATATAGATAGATATTTTCCTCTGGATCCCAAAACTGGGACTACCAGATTGATTTTTCATTATGTTCCTTTCAATGTTATAATACATATTTATACATGCCTAAGCAACAAATACCATGGACCAAAAACCATCGCGTCCAATACCATGGACCGAAAACCATCGCGTCCAATACCATGGATCGAAAACCATCGCGGCCAATACTATGGATCGAAAACCATTGCGTCCAAAAACATGTGCGAAAATCATGCACAAAACCATAGGTGGGTCCGCCTAACCTAACATAGGGTCCAAAACCAAAATTTTCCATGGCGCTGCCCCGGACCCCATAAAGTGGGGTGACAGGTACACCTCAAACCCCTTGTGAACCCCCCCGCTACACAATCGACGCAACGAAGGGGGGCTCCACCCCCCCTCTAACCCCCGGGTTAACTACGTGGGCTAGTTGTGGAAAGAATATAACACAACCCAACATCCTCCCACTTGTTTTCTTTCCACAGGGGGCCACAAGAAAACTTAGTCATTTTTCCAACCCTGAAATGCCCATTATCTCTCTACACCAAGAGAAATTATCAGATCTCACAAATTTTGTCAATGCATCTGCAGTATTCTTCAAAGTGTCCACCTTTACCAACAACACCTTTTTGTCTTCTATCATATCCCTCACAAAGTGATACTGAACATCAATGTGCTTTGTCTTTGAATGATATGCGGGGTTCTTTGCCAAGAAAATTGCACTTTGGCTGTCACAGTCTGTCCTCATAGCTCCCTGTACTAACCCCATACTTGAACACAATCTCTGCAACCAAACTACTTCCTTGCTTGCATGAGTGTCTTCCATGTATTCTGCCTCTGTAGTTGATAGTGCCACTACAAATTGTTTCTTACTCTTCCAACTGACTGCACCTCCAAATTGGTTAAACACATACCCACTTGTAGATCTTCTTCGATCTAGATCTCCAACCTAGTCTGCATCAAAAAAGCCACGAATATCTAACATTTTGTCCAATCCGGATCTTCCTTGGTAACACAAAACATAATCACTAGTGCCACGCAAATACCTGAAAACCCGCTTCACTGCTGTCCAATGCTCCTTCCCTATTTTTGACATAAACCTGCTCAACACTCCCACTGCATGTGCAATGTCTGGTCTAGTACAGACCATTGCATACATCAGGCTACCGGCTACACTTGCATATGGAACACGGGACATGTCCTCTTCCTCTTCCTGTGTCTTGGGACATTATTCAACAGATAACCTCACACCTACAGGAATAGGAACCTTCACCGGTTTACTATCCTGCATATTAAACCTCTGCAATATTGTCTCGACATACTTCCTCTGGTTTACCAGAGCTTCCTCTTTACCAGTCTCTTTTAATTTCCATGCCCAAAATATAGTTTGCAACACTGAGATCTTTCATGTCGAATTTGGAGGACAATTGGGTCTTCAAATCCTGGATAATTTCTTTGTCATTTCCAACCAGCAACATATCATCCACATACAAGACCAGATAAATAACACGGTAACCAATTAATTTAAAATAGACACAATGATCTGCTTTTCTTCTGGTGAAGCCAAGTCCCCGTATAAATGTATCAAATTTCTGATACCACATCCTTGGTGACTGTTTTAACCCATACAGAGACTTCTTTTAACTTGCATACCAGTGCTTTCTTACCCTTCACCGCAAAGCCTTCAGGTTGCTTCATGTAGATTTCCTCTTCCAAATCCCCGTGAAGAAATGTTGTCTTCACATCCATCTGTTCTACCTCAAAATCAAAAGTAGCAGCAACAGATAAAAGTAATCTAATAGAAGTTACTTGGCAACAGGAGAAAAAATATCACCAAAATCAATTCCCGGCACCTGGGAATAACCTTTTGCTACCAACCGAGCTTTGTATTTCTCCACCTTCCCTTCTGCATTGTCTTCTTCTTGAACACCCATTTGCTGACAATGGGTTTCCTTCCAGCCAGCAACTCCACCAGATCCCAAGCCTCATTTTTGTGCAAAGATGCCATTTCATCAACCATGGCCTCTTTCCAGAGTTTTCCATCCTCTGAATCCACTGCTTCCTTCACAGTTCTGGGATCATCATCAGTAACAGACAAAGCAAAGTTTGAAAAGAAAGCAGATGGACTATACCTTTCTGGCTGCCTTCTTTCTCGAGCTGATCTTCTCACAGCCGGAGTTTGTGGCTCTTCATCTTCTGATTCCTCCTCTGCTACAGAGTCTGATTCTTCCTCCTTTAGTTCAAACTCTATCTTCACAGGTTCCTTTGGTTGGACTTCATGTTTAATAACATCTTTCACCTCTCTGAACACCACATCGCGGCTGTACACAACCTTCCGTGTGACAGGGTTCCAAAGTTTATAAACCTTTAAACCATCCTTATACCCAATAAAGATGCACTTTTCAGATTTACTATCCAACTTGGTTCGGTTCTCCTTTGGAACATGTACATATGCATCACATCCAAATACCCTCAGATGTGAAAGAGAGGGTTTCTTACCAGTCCATACTTCTTGTGGAGTCTTATCCTCCAACGCTGATGAAGGTGACCTGTTGACCAAGTAACATGCAGTATCCACCGCCTCTGCCCAGAATTCCTGTCCTAACCCGGCACCACTGAGCATGCTTCTTGCCCTTTCCATCAACGTCTTGTTCATTCTTTCTGCGACTCCATTTTGCTGAGGTGTATATGAGTAGTCTTTTGCCGTGCTATACCACACTTCTTACAGAATTCTTCAAATTCCTTGCTGCAAAATTCTCCACCATTATCTGTCCTCAGCACCTTTATCTTCTTCTCTGTCTGATTTTCC
>APFE030364099.1:30150-44468 GCA_000404065.3 Pinus taeda | reverse complement strand
CGATTAACTACGTGGGCTAGTCGTGGAAAGAATATAACACAACCCAGCAATGGGAACTCTTTACATGAATGTATCCAACCATACCAAAAACTAGGGAGGTTAGAAACCAACTCCTTGTTTAGACCTAACTGACTTAGTTGAATTTTACAAGCATTAATTACCATAAAATTTACATGAAAATGACTTTAACCATCATTATGACATTCAATTACATCATAAAAACACCTAAGAAGACAAATTACATAATGTGAAAGTGACTTTGCCTTTGAAAACTTCGAATTTTGACTTTCTGACAGAAGCATAATGCGCCTTTGTAGAGCCCTTTTTTGGTCATTTTTTTGCATCTTCAAACTGAAACAAGGGTTGGTGTAAATAGAATATGATGTCTAGAAGAGTACTAAACCTTTAATCCTACAAAACTCCACCTCCGTGATAGCTAAAAATCAAATCTACCAAGGCTACTCCAGAAGCACAGCGCGGGGTCCAAAAAGGAGGCATAAACATGAAAAATGACCTGTTTATTGACTTGTTCTCCAAAATTGTGAGATGACATGGTAAAGAAAGTGCATATATGTGATGTGGGGTTCAAGTGATATCCATCCATGCAAGCCAATTGTCATTTGGTTGCCTTGAGAATAAGTGCAACGTGGCCACGCTATGCTTCTGTGCAACTAAATTGCCAAAATTAACCAAAAATTAACCAAAAATTCTCAAAATTGCTAAAAATTCATTTGTAGCATCTCTTATTGATGGTCTAGACAAATAGATATGTATCATTAAGAAAATCCAATCTATCCCTCTTCTTTCGCTTGATTAGGGTTTTCATAAGTCTTCTTTTCATGCTTCTAACCCTAATTTTGGAAATCCAATTCTTGGTGTAGTAATGTCTAGCCATGTGTCTCTGAAGGTTTGTAGTTTTGTTTTCCTTTCTCAGGTGCTTCTCCAAGTTCTCATTGTCCTTCTCAAGCTTATATTCCCTATCCTCACCAATGCTTGCAGCTAAAGGGTCAACAGGTTCTGTTTGTACTGATGAAAGAGATGGCTCCTTGTCTTCAACCTGCTCTTCTAAACCAATCATTGTTTTACCTTTGTCCTTTGCATTGATGGATAATGGAGGGCCTTGTGAGGTACTATGATGCATCAAGCTCACCTTCAATTATTTTTTTTTTCTTGTTTAAAGAAGGCCACCATTTAGTTTGCCTTGGCATGATCATCTTTTAGTTCTTATCTTTGTGCTTGCTTCTCCTTGATAATTTTTGCACTCGATATATCTCCATGGTCCAACATTTCTTGCTCATGAGGCATCTCCTCCTCATATCGTTGCAAGGGTGAGTTAGTTCCATGCCTAGGTGACTGCTCCATTTATCCTTGAACTTTCTCAACTGTACTTTCCTTGGGCAATTATCTAGTTTGTGACCTAGTTAGAGGTTTACGTGTAGGCACCTCTTTAGTGATCTCAAGGGAAAAAAACCAATATTTCCCCTTCTTGTAGGTCTATGTGATCTTTTCCCTAGGTGTCTTTCTAATTGAAAAATTGTTGGATGAGCCAACCTCCTGTGGCTTTGATGGTGGTGATGGAGTGCTTTGAATGGTAGGTTGACTAGTGGTAGGCATAAAGGCAGCTGATTGCATGAATGTCTCCCATGATATATTAACCTATGAAAGCTGATGAAGAAAAATGATTTTGACCAAACCATGATGAAAAAAACTTGCTTGGTGATCTTTCCCTTTGCTTTGTACTTTCTCAGTCATCTTGCCTAAGCTCCTGAATAAGTAGTGGGGTAGGTTTAATGGTTTGATGGCAGTGAAATGCATCAACAACCTTATGTGATACTGATACAATATCGAAAACCTCCCTTCACATGTAAATTATTTCATGATCATCTTCATCAATGGAGAATATATATCCAGCAACTGTCTAAAAGGAAAAATGTGTGTGGGGGCATATTTATAGTGTGGTTTCAAGAAGACTTGTAGTTTTCAATGTCCAAATCCATCGCTTTAAACCAAATATCTCCTTGGTTAGGGGTACCTGTGGCTGAAGCTATGGAATCTATTGATATGATGAAGTCAATCCCTACTATTGTGGTCTTATCCCTTGTGAAATTGGTGGCAAAGAGGCTGGTCAACTTAGAAAGGCAACAAACGTTTTGTATTATTTCACAAAACCCTATGCAACGAGCATCTTCAAATGATTTCTTGATGAATGATGAAGAAATGATATATTTTTTATTGGATGGCTCAAATCTAGAGATAAGACCCCCCTTATTGTACTTCTTCTTCTCACTATGATCCATGGTTTCAGTTTGCTTAACAAAACCCTAGGTTTGGTAGGAGGAAAGGAAAGGGTGAAATTTGGGAAAATAGGGGAAACTGGGTCAGTAAGTTTAGGGAAGGGAATGGAGGGGATAGGGATTAGGGAAATTTGTGGGAAAATTATAGGTGGTAAGGGTAGTTGTTATGGGGGATAGGGAAGTGGAATCCCTTGAAATGGGTGAAGCGAAGATGGAAAAAAAACTCAAAAACATAGCCCTAACCCAGAAACTTGTAAAACGCAGTGTGGGCTCGGGTTTGTGGGCAAAATGGGGGAGATGAAGGGAATGAGTATGGAAAATGGTTGGGGGAGGTATATAAGGTGTGTATGAGGGTCATAGAGCAGGAAAACTAGGCGTTTTATGACTGAGATGAAGCAAAAACTTAGAGAAACTAAAAGCACAGCGAATCCCTATGAGAGGTATTGCAATGAGCTTTTAGGGAAATGACTACATGAGAGAGGTAGAAAAGGATAAATTACTTCATTTGGAGTCCTTGGAACCTATCGAATGCTGAATGAATCCCTTTGGATGCTCAGATTTGCCTCCTTTTCCAAAAACACAACAAAGGCACCAAAAGCGTAGCAAGCTAGGCAGGCAAGTGTTTTAATGAAGAAATTTGATGCCCTGGTGGCTAAGATGAAGCTCGATGATGGAGAGGTGCTCAATGAAGATGAAATGAAGAATTAGAATGCTTGGATGGTCTTCTTATAGCTCAAAAGTTGATTTTTTTCTTAGGTAGTGGTATGACATCACATATGATTTTTGGGGAATGATGAAATGTGGTAGTGTACTGAAGTTTTTTTAACTTTATTATGCAAGGTTACATCTCCATGAGGGGTGAAATGTACCTTTTAAATATTTTTTGAATATTTTCTCCTAATTACTAACTTCCATGATGGTGACTATGGTGATGACATGACTCCCTGCATGACTTATAATGACCTGACCTAATGATGACACCAAATGCATATATAAAACCATGCTTTTGAACTTTGAACCCATTAAAGTATGCATGTTTATGATTTTATGTCAAAATGATGACCAAGGCACTCATTGGATGACCTATCACAAGTAGTGATGACATGACCATGATGGCATTTTATGACCTTGAAAATGGAGTGAGGAGTAATAATACCTAGACACTGACCAATAATCAAATTTTATTTGAATCTAGAACATTGACCTAGGACCCTGTCAACTGATATTGAAAGAGAACATTTGATCACTGGAACTAATGGACACTAACATTGGCTATAACTAGGGATGGAAGCTCCTTTAGGAGGTTTCAAGAACACCATAGACCAGGTAGCCTCATCCATTGGGCAATGTAGTCAAAATTAAACACTTGACACTCAAATGAATGACTAACGAAACTTAAGAAAATAAAAACCGATTTGACTTACATATGGCAGCAGATCATCAGGATCTTAGGGCCTTCACCTCGGGTTTCAAATCTTGATGATAACCGCTCACCTGCTAAAGATATATATACAATCATGTGATATGATCCCTCTAGTGTAACCAATCCAAAAAATGGCAACTTACTTGAATCCTACTCACACTTTCCTTGAGCAAGCAAAAAAAACAAAAGATAGACAACTCCAAATGTCCACTGAACATGTGTACATGATCCATAAATACAATAAAACTCATCACCCTTGATGACTGCAAAAAATTAGCAAAATTATCTTCAAACAAATGTGAATTGAGGTTTAACTCATATAACTGATTGTAATTCCGCTCTAGATGATCTTTATACCATGAATGTAAAGTTTCATTTTCATCCTTACTCTCGTGCAATTCTAACTTATAATTGTCTTGATATGACTACAAATTTTTAGATGAGCTTTGTAATGAGACTCCTGTTGAATAAGACAATGAAGTTGGTTGTCTGATCAAGTTTATCATCTCTATTTTTAAGCTCATTGTTAGCTAATAGAGAAGGACTTTGACTACAAATATCATCCAAAACATCTGCGATTGGATCATGGATAACATGAGAAGACTGTTGTAACTTGTTATACATCGGTTCTAATGAGACTACATGACTTCCTATAGGCTTGTCATTCTTTGCTTCAAAGATATTATCAAAAAATTTCTTCAAAAACTGAAATGAATCAAAACTTAACGGTACAGATTTATCCTGCATCAATTGATAATATGTTTTAGGTTCTAAACTTTCATTTGTGTTTTGAAACTCAATGTAACTCAGTGGATGCGATTCTGGAGCCAAAGAAGCTTCCATATCACAAGTGACATCCTTAGCTGATTCATGAGAAGGTTTCCCAATTATACTATTGACAGCTCACTTATCTTTTTGCTTATAACTTTCTCTTATTTCTGCAAATGAGGAGAAACACAAGGGTAAGGAGTCCCAATCAAGAATTTCATTGTCTTCTCCGTGCTCAATATCAAAACTAAAAGACTACTGATTTTTAATTTTGGGAAAATTTTCTCTCATAAATTGAAATGAAGTGAAACATAAGGGCAAAGACCTTTCACTTACTTTGAATTTTTCTGCATTTTCTTCATTTCTGTCATGATTGATATGCATAGGTTGAGTACTATATTTGATCTGTTGTAGTTGAAATTCCTCCTCCCAGAAACATGTCGTTGATTTCCTTGAAGAGTCAACCTCTATTTCGACAACATAATCATCACCATACTGATCATACTTGGGTAAATAATCAATATAAGGAATGCCATCAAGCATACACATTAGATCAACAGATTGATTCTTCACAGGTTGATCTACAAATCAATTTTCATGATTGTCCATAAATGAATACAAAAAACAATAATTTTCTGATCTACGGTAACAAGGATTAGCAACAAATTGGCTAGAGTCAACGACCTCTTCTTATTCTACAATAAGTGGGACACAGTGTTTTTGAACAACAAGTTCATCCCTCATGATGATCTTTTGCATCATTTCTTCCATCGTACTTACCAAAATGTCGACCTTCAATTATGAAGATATTAGGTAGTCCTTCTCTATGTTCTCCCTCTCTTCTACTTTCAACTTTGACCTTTTGACCAACAGATTAGCTTCCACAACTATTGCATTGTCCTGCATTTCTTCGAGTGTTGTAGTGCTCCTTTCTCTCAATTGAAACTCCATTTCTAGATCAAAAGGCATTTGGGTAGTGTAAGAGAGCTAAACCAAGAGGTGGTTTTATATAAGTAGGGATTGAATAGTTTACTTGATTGAACCTCGCTGAAAAGTGTCACACTGTTTCTCTTGGTTGTCTTTTCAAATGATCATATTCTTCTAAAATTAGAAACATTTTTTTTCTTGCATACCCATTTATCAAGGAAGACTTTCACAAATTGATGGAAATAAAAAATGCTTGCAGCTGGCAAGTTTTTGAACCATTTCTTGGCTTCACCTTGCAAAGATAGAGAAAAAATCCTGATACTGACATCATCTTCTTTAGCCTCAAAAAGGTCGAGAAAAATTTCAAAACTCTGAATGTGTTTTCTAGCAGTGACGTTACCATATTCTCCATCAAACCTGGTAAGATATTTGTAATAATTTTCAGGGAAATCATGGAGTATAGGAGGTAAGGTGAGTGGCTTATATCTATCTAGAATTTTAAAAGGTATAGGAGTATGTACAAAAGATGTAGATTATTCTTGATCTCTTGAGGTTCATCAAGTTGAATATGATCAACATAAGTTTCAGAAGAAGGGTGTTGACCAAGATCAAAAGTGTAAGGAGAATTTTTATTCACAATCTTTAAAGGAAAGGAATCAAATGCAGGCATGGGATCTTTTCTCAAATACAATATACTTTGGAAAACCTTCTTGACATTCTCAAGAAAAGAGAAGAAATAATTTATGACAAAGAACATGAAGTCTTGGATGAAAGTCCAACTTGAATACCTGATCTTTCCATATTGTCTTTTCATGTTTTTGTTGGTAAGGCTCATCCTCTACTGGAGTCTTCAAATTAGGATGAAAGTTGATTGGAGTTGCCAGGTGAATGGTTCAACCTTCATATGTGTTCTACCACTATCCACCATCATAAAATAAGATTTGATCCTTGTTGTTCATACCCAGGGAAAATGTGACCTTTCGCTTCCTCGACAACGATGCCAGAAATGTTAGCACTCCTTAGTGTCTCAAGGTTGAGAAAGGAAGTTAAGGAGGTAACCTCAAACCAACTTTGGACTTGGTAGCTAGCCCTACCAAATCAGAGAGGGCTCTCTCAAAAACAATCTCACGGTAAATAGAAATGACTGGAGAATAAGTAGATCTTAGGTTAGGTATTTAACACAATAGGGTTTGATTTTTAGGGTTTGTTGGATCAGGGTCATAAGTCTAGGAACTAGGTCAAGGTTTCGAAAGACCAGTTGCAAAGATACAATGGGGAAAGGTAGGTATGATCAGTGAAATATTTGAGTTTTCATTGTGGTATAGGGTTGAAATAGGGGAGAATCGAAATGAACATAAGCTTATGAATTCATTTATTAGAAGAAGTGAAACATAAACATGAAAATCCCATCAAAACATAACATAAAGACTATGAATTCTTCTTAAACACTTTTGAGATAATCGCATGAAGGGATATATATATGGTATTAAGGAGAAATATATATTCAATTTGATGATAAAGCAAAGGAAAAACATTGTCACAAACCATAACACATGAATCCTAAGATAATAGATGCAACTACCTATATTATTACTACAAATGTGTACACTAGCTCCAAGCTTTTGACTCTCTAATGTCAAACACTTCATTTGACTTATATCAGGATACATATAGATGAAAAAATACATTCCCCCCTCTCAGGGGTTGAATATAGCATCATAGGAACTATTTACATGAATGTCTCCAACCATACCAAAAACTAGGGAGGTTAGAAACCAACTCCCTGTTTAGACCTAACTGACTTAGTTGACTTTTACAAGAATTAATTACCATAAAATTTACATGAAAATGAACTTAACCATCATTATGACATTCAATTACATCACAAAAACACCTAGGAAGACAAATTACATCATGTGAAAGTGACTTTGCCTTAGAAAACTTAGAATTTTGACTTTTTGACAGAAGTGCAATGTGCCTTTGTAGAGCCATTTTTTGGTCACTTTTGTGCATCTTCAAACTGAATTGAGGGTTGGTGTAAATAGCATAGGATATCTAGAAGACTACTGAAAGTTCAATCCTATAAAATCCACCTCCATGACAACTAAAAATTAAATCTCCCAAGGCTACTTCAAAAGCGCAACGTGGGGTCCAAAAAGGAGGCAAAAACATGAAAAATGACCTGTTTATTGACTTTTTCTCCAAAATTGTTAGCTAACATGGAAAATAAAGTGCATATATCTGATGTGGGGATAAAGGTATATCCATACATGTAAACCAATTTCCATTTGGGTTCCCTGAGAAGAAGCGCAACATGGCTTCTGTGTAACTAAATTGCTAGAATTAACCAAAAATCCAAAAATTAACCAAAACTTCTCAAAATTTGATGAAACTTCATTATTAGCATCTCTTAATGATGGCCTAGACAAATAGAGATGAATCTGCCAACAAATCCAAGTTATCCCTCTTCTTTAGCTTGATTAGGGTTTTTTTAAGTCTCCTTTTCATGCTTCTAACCCTAATTTTGGAAATCTAGTTCCTGGTGTGGTAATGTCTAGCCATGTGTCTCTGAATGTTTGTAGCTATGTTTTCCTTTCTCAGGAGCTTCTCCAAGTGCTAATTGTGCTTCTCAAAACAATATACCCTATCCTTACCAATTCTTGCAGCTAAAGGGTCAACAAGGTCTTTTTGTGTTGATGAAAGAGATGGCTCTTTGTCTTCAACCTGCTCTTCTAAACCAATCACTCTTTTACCTTTTTCCTTTGCCTTGATAGATGATGGAGTGCCTTGTGAGGTACTATGATGCATCAAGCTCACCTTCAAAAGTTTGTTTTCTTGTTTCAAGAAGGCCACCATGTAGTTTGCCTTGGCAAGATCATCTTTTAGTTCTTGCATTTGTGCTTGTTGCTCCTTAATAATTTTTGCATTGATCTATCTTCATGGTCCAACATTTCTTGCTCATGGGGCATCTCCTCCTCATATCGCTGCGAGGGTGAGTCAGTTGCATGCCTAGGTGATTGCTCCATTTCTCCTTGAACTTGCTGAACTGTAGTTTCCTTAGGCAATTGTCTAGTTTGTGACCTAGTTAAAGGTTTAGCTGTAGGCACCTCTTTAGTGATCTCAAGGGGAAAAACCAGTATTTTCCCTTTCTTGTAGGTATTTGTGATCTATGCCCTAGGTGTCTATCTAACTGAAAACTTGTTGGATGAGCCAACCTCTTGTGGCCTTGATGGTGCTGATGGAGTGCTTTGACTGGTAGGTTGACTAGTGGTAGGCATAAAGGCAGCTGATTGCATGAATGTCTCCCATGATATATTAATCTATGAAAGCTGATGAAGAAAAATGACTTTTACCAAACCATGATGAAACAAAATTTCTTGGTGATCTTTCCCTTTTCTTTGTACTTTCTCAGTCACCTTGACTAAGCTGCTGAATGAGTAGTGGGGTAGGTTTAATGGTTTGATGGCAATGAAATGCATAAGCAACCTTATGTGATACTGATACAACCTTGAAAACAACCTTTCACACGTAAAGAATTTCATGATCATCTTCATCAATGGAGCATATCTATCCAACAAATGTCTGAAAGGAAAACTGTGTGTGAGAGCATATTTATAGTGTGGTTTCAGGAAGACCTTGTAGTTTTCAATGTCCAAATCCATCCCTTTAAACCAAATCTCTCCTTGGTTAGGGATACCTGTGGTTGAAGCTATGGCATTTACTGATATGATGAAGTCAATCCCTACTGTTGTGGTCTTATCCCTCCAAAAATTTGTGGCAAAGAGGCTGGTCAACTTAATAAGGCATCCCACCTCTTGTATTCTTTCACAAAACCCTAGGAAATCAACAACTTCAAATGATTTCTTGATGAATGATGAAGCATTGACCCCTTTCATATTGGATGGCTAAAATATAGAGATAGGACCCCCCCCTTATTGTACTTCTTCTTCTCACTGTCCATGGTTTCATTTTGCTTGACAAAACCCTAGGTTTGGTAGAAGGAAAGGAAAGGGTGAAATTTGGGAAAACAAATGGGGCAACAAATTTAGGGATGTGAATGGAGGGGATAGGGATTAGGGAAATTTGTGGGAAAATTCTAGGGGGTAGGGGTAGATGTTAGGGGAGCTAGGGAAGTTGAATCCTTTGTAATGGGTGAGGGGAAGATGGAAAAAAAACTCAAAAACACAGTCCTAACCGAGAAACTTGCAAAAAACGCAGCATGGGCTAGGGTTTGTGGGGAAAATGGGGGAGATGAAGGGAATGGGTATGCGAAATGGTTGGGGGAGGTATATAAGGTGTGTATGAGGGTGATAGAGCAGGAAAACTAGGGATTTTATGAAGTAGATGAAGAAAAAACTTAGAGAAACCAAAAGCTCAGGGAAGCCCGAAGAGAGGGATTTGCAATGAGTTTTTAGGGAAATGATTGCATGAGAGAGGTAGTAAAGGCTAAATTACTTCATTTGGAGTCCCTAGAACCTGTAAAATACTGAATGAAGCCCTTTAGATGCTTATATTTGCCTCCTTTTCCAAAAACACCATGAAGGCACTAGAAGCACAACGAGATAGGTAGGCAAGGGTTTTAATGAAGAAATTCGATGCCTTGGTGGTTGAGATGAAGTTCGATGATGGAGAGAATCTCAATGAATATGAAATGAATAATTAGAATGCTTGGATGTTCTTCTTATAGCTCAAAAGTCTATTTTTTTGCCTAGTTAGTGGTTTAACATCATATATGTTTTTTGAGGAATGATGAAATGTGGTAGTGTACTGCAACTTTTTAACTTCATTATGCAAGGTTACATCTCCATGAGGGGTGAAATGTACCTTTGAAATATTTTACCTAATTACTAACTCCCCTGATGGTGACTATGGTGATGACATGACTCCCTACATGACTTATAATGATGTGACCTAATGATGACACCAAATGCATATGTAAAACCATGATTTGGAACTTTGAACCCTATAAAGTATGCATGTTTATGATTCGATGACCAAGACACACATTTGATGACCTATCACAAGGAGTGGTGACATGACCATGATGACATTTTATGACCTTGAAAATGGAGGGAGGTGTAATAATACCTAGACATTGACCAATGATCAAATTTTATTTGAAACTATAACAATTTGACCTAGAACCGTATCAACTGATATTGAAAGAGTACATTTGATTGCTGGAACTAATGGACACCAACAATAGGATCCTGTAATAGTTTTACAAACATCTGTAGGGGTAGTAGCCTTCCCTTGTACTGTAGCCTTAAGGATACTAGAGCTCCTTTTGATGTCCTGGCACCAAGAGCACCCCCACGTAAGCTTGTATTCGGGATGATAATTGGATTATTTGTGATGTAGTAGTATTTTATCTAGACAAAATATTGTAGGACCTTCCCATCAAATTTGAGACATTGTAATGATATGGGAATGCCCCCTTTCAACTTAAGAGCCTCATTTAGATCGAAGACAAATTCTGCATTTTTGATCCAAAATGTGAGGGATTCACCCCTAAAAGTTTTAATAAAAATATGTAAATATTGATTTTGTGTCTTCTCAGTCCAAGGTAAATGAAAAACCCCACAGTAGAGTGGATCAAAACTCGAAAGATTGAGAATAGGATTGTTACTAGAGGCATAAATATGAGGGAGTAAGTTCAAATAGGGCATCCCAATAGTATGAACCCAAAGAAGCCCCCCTAAATCGATCCTAAAGAGCTCATAAATAGACAACATTCGAGACAAATAAACGACCTCCACATCCGCTGAAAACCACCACACAAAGGGTTCCAAAATATAACAATTATAACAAAAATGTACACACTAGAATGAAAATACCCTAAAAAAACTAGGCCGCAAATCTGAACTCATTCACACCATCATAGAGAGAGTGCCATCATCACTTGTCATGAGAATCAAAGCATTGTCCTTGAAACAAAGTTTAGTCTTTTGATAATCCCCAACTAAAGAGGCATCGATAGAGCTGAGCCTCCCTACTTCAAATAACTCCATGGACATAGGATGCCACAATACCAATCAAAACTTCACATGTAATAATAGTACATATCCCCATCCTAGCATATTATCACTACCGGAAATGATATCCTCTTGTCCAAAGGTGCCATGGTAACCATCTTGTGGCTTATTCATGATGGTGGTGTCATTGTTTGTGAAATAGATTATCATAACCCTAAAGAAAATGCAGGCCATCGTATTGCCCCAAACTTCCAATGATTCTTAGTTCAATTTATCTTGTACCACATTCATCATGAAGCAATTATATAAGAAAATCATCAATAGTAGAACAATAATGGCAGTAAAAACATTGAAGAGACAACCAAACAAAAGAGACACAAAATTACCATGGGAAAACCCCAAACTGGGGGAAAAACCCAGCAACACTTAGATAAATCATCAAGTTCAACAAAGATACATCAGTTAAATACAAGGTCAAATAGACCAACCAAATAGCTAGGTCACGCTAGGTTAGTTTCCCTCCAAACAAGACAACTAATTCGACCTTAGGTTTGCTCCAAAAATTTGATATTACTTTCATCCATAGATTTTTTCCTCCCTCTCTGTCATAGGTCCAAAATTTCTTCCTTTTCTTGCTAAGAATCATTCTCTTTTGTGGCCTTGGACTCATCCTATTTTTCATCAGACTTTTCCGAATTGTTTTGCATCAAGAGGACTAAATGGAGTGTATACTTATAGTCAAGGAAGGGTTGAATGGGTGCCTATAGACGCTGCGATGACATGATTATTTGAAGGAGCCGACTTGTCATTATAGGATGGCCAACCATGTCATTTTGGAACCAAAAATTCAAATTATTTTCTTTTAATTTGAGCATGAAGATCATGATTTGCAAAAGACATCAATGAAAAAAATGATAATTATGGAGACTGACCATAGCTACAAAATTCAACATTCCCTCTTAGCTAGGGAGGTATTCATAATGATTATCCAGTTATTCTCATGTTGATAGATTTCTCTTAGAAAAGGTTATAACAAACACAAATAGAATCATACTCAACAGAATCAACAACATCAAGTTCATTCCAAAATCCACAATAAATGGCATTACGGTCAAAACCGAAATGACAGCGAGATCAATCAATATTATTCATAAGGCCAAAATATCCAACCATATGTAATGGTTTATAATTCAAGCACAATGACCTAAGAGAGTAATCAAGATCAATGTATTCGACCACAAAAATGGTTTCTTGGCAAATCCTATGACCTAAGAGAGTGCAAAGGGTTAATATTCCCGTCCATAAATAAAGGTCTCTCAGTCAAGCCCCATGACCTAAGGGAAGATTCCCTATCCAGATATCAAACTCCCTGACTATATAGTATCTCGGTCAAACTCCATGACCTAAGGGAGGAATCCTGATCTCAATGTCAAAAGAGCCAATCTCCTTGACCATATGAAATCTTAGTCGAATACAATGACTTAAGGGAGAGTACTCAAAATTAGTCTCCTCAACCAAGTCCATTGGTCTCTTGGTAAAAAAAATGATGTAAGGGAACACTCCAAGCCTCAGAACCCGTTGACACCTAATCTTCATGATTGGAAATTTATGTAAATAAAATTAATTGGGAAGGTGAACAGTCATCGGGAGATGAACTGAACAATCACTCCCTATTGTATATAATAATGGGTTACCTATGGAATAAAGAATCAATCAGTTTTCTGCCAAACTGGAGTTACTCCTGGCCTGACATGGTATTAGAGCCAGCTCCTTGTTTTAGCTATGATGCTCCCGTAACTCCTCTGTCCTGGCCTCAGCCTCAGCCTCTGCATTATTCCCCTCTGTCCTGAAATAACCTGCATCATAACGCATCTGTCCATTCTGTCTAGACAGAAGCGCTGAACGTTAATTTTTTTTTAAGCGCTGTCATGTCTGACATACGTTAATTCTTTGAATAGCGCTGGTTCATGACTGAATCGAAGAGGGAAACATATGTACAGGAGTCCGCGCACCAGCCTGATTGACACGGTATGGTAAAATACCTCGTGCCTCCTTCTAACGACCTTCTTTGCTCAATACTCCGACGGAGTCGAGGGGTTTAACGATAGCATTGGCTTGAGTTTTTACATGACGCTGTAGCCACCCTCTGTACCATTTCAAATACCGCCAAACCCGACATTATTTGCAGTAGCATCTTTTAATCCAAGCTCAGTCCAAGTCTCGACGCAAATTCATAAACATCCGGGAATTCCATGGTTGGACTTGAAATATCCAAAGAATACATAGGGGAATGCAGTGCAAATTAGCCAGCTGAACATGCATTATATATATTTACAGAAGAAAGTTCCTTCCTGTAAGCTCAGTGAAAATCGCCAGAAAGACTTCTAGCATAATTGCCACATAGTCTTGGGGAGTTTCATTTACAAACCCTGCCAGAAGATAAAATGCTCAAAATCTTCTGCGTGAGGTATCTTCCAGACACCTTAGAAGGGATACACGAAGTTCCATGAGCCTCAATTGCTCTTCCTCTTCAATGATACACTCCCTTTTTTTTTAAACGCTGGAATTTTAAAGTGGTATACGAGTAGTATACGTTTGAATACGTTGCTCTTAAACATCTGGAATGCGCAGGAGCTGTCCAAGCGTTTTTTTACACTGCTTATGTTTTTTTTACATATGCTGTCCTATTGACTGTATTATCAATGATATCAACGCTATATCAACGTTGTATTAATGATGTCCTATTAAATGGTATTTAGTATTGAACAATGTAAGTGTTGTGCGCTGTGGATTATATGGTATTGAACTGCATTTTTTGCGAAAAGAGGAGAGAGAATTCTTATTCTCGAATTTCTCTGGTTGATGTTGCTGCACATACAGTGGTTTTAATGCTATCCTATTGCTCTATGATATATTGAAAGATATATGTAT
>APFE030364099.1:0-27185 GCA_000404065.3 Pinus taeda | reverse complement strand
CAATTGGCTGCAAGTGGGTCTACGAGAACAAGTACAAAGCTGGTGGCTCACTTGACAAGCACAAAGCTAGGCTTGTTGCAAAAGGTTTTGCACAGAAGGAAGGGGTCGATTATGAGGAAACTTTTGCCCCCACAGCAAAATGGGCTACCATCCGGACACTCTTTGCACTAGCAACTCAGAACGGTTGGAAAGTCCATCAAATGGATGTAAAAACTGCCTTTTTGAATGGAGCTCTAAAAGAAAATGTTTTTATGTCCCAGCCTGAAGGATTTGCTGTGAAAGGACATGAACATAAAGTATGCAAACTTGTGAAGTCCTTGTATGGCCTCAAACAAGCACCACGAGCCTGGTATGAAAAGCTAACTGAGCATCTTCTGAAACTCGACTTCAATCATTTTGATCTTGATGATGCAACTTTATTTGTCAAGAAATTTGGCAAAACAGTTGTATATCTTAAGGTATATGTAGATGATCTTTTAATGACAAGGAACAATGGAAGTTATATTGCATCCATAAAGAAAGAATTAGGAAAAAGTTTTGAAATGACTAATTTGGGCTATGTTCATTACTATCTTGGCATTGAAGTAACCCAACATCCAAAATCCATATTTCTTTCTCAAAAGAAATACATTGGAGATTTGTTAAACAGATTTGGCATGACAGAGTGCAATCCTCTTTCTACTCCAATGGAACAAAACTTAAAGCTCACATCTATTGAAGGAAAGGAATTTGAGGATGCAACAAAGTACAAACAGCTTATAGGAAGTCTCATCTATCTCACTACTACCAGACCAGACATTTCATTTGCTGTTGGAATCCTCTCCAGGTTTATGCAAAAGCCTTGTGAGGGACATTGGTCTGCTGCAAAAAGAGTTCTAAGGTACTTGAAGGGAACTCAAGACCTTGGAATCCAGTATACACAGGTAGACGACTTTAGCTTGATTGGATACTCTGATTCAGACTTCGATGGAGACAAGGAAAATGGGGTATCTACTTCAGGATATGCTATGAGTCTTGGATCAGGAGCTGTCTCCTGGCGATCACGCAAACAATCAGTTCCAGCAGATTCAACAACTGAAGCAGAATACGTGGCAGCAGCTGAAGCAACAAAAGAAATTGTGTGGCTCAGGAAAATTCTTAAAGATTTGTAGGTAAAACAACTACAATCAACTCCACTCATGATTGACAACACCTCTACAATAAAGTTGGCCAAGAACCCAAAATTCCATGATAGAACAAAGCATATCAATACAAAATATCATCTGATTTGACATCATGTTGAGGCCAAAACAATCCATCTCCGTCATTGTTCCACAAATGAGCAAATTGCAGACATCTTCACCAAAGCACTTGGAAAGGAAAAGCTTGAACGATTCAGAATAATGCTTGGACTCACCAACATCCCTTCAGATTAAGGGGGGGAATGTTGACACCTAATCTTCATGATTGGGAATTTTATGTAAATAAAATTAATTGGGAAGGTGAACAGTCATCGGGAGATGAACTGAACAATCACTCCCTATTGTATATAATAATGGGTTACCTATGGAATAAAGAATCAATTAGTTTTCTGCCAAACTGGAGTTACTCCTGGCCTGACAGAACCAATCTACCCAACCATAGAGGTTTCTTAGTCAAACTTAATGAGACTATGGAGAAATCATGACAATCTTCCCAACCATAAACCATGGTTTCTTAGCCAAAACCAAGGAATATTTCCAGTCTCATGGCATTATACAATCAATTATCCCTCTCTCAAGAGAGGGATTTTTCAGCCATTCCATGCTTCTATTGAAGTAAAAAAAACTTCTTCTGGAACAATGTCTTAGTCATATCATTAGAAAAATGCACATTAGTAGAAATGTATCTGCTTCACAACTCCTTACTCAACGTGCTTTGACTTATCACCATAGTCATCACCAACACTTGATCATGAGAAGCTTGCAAGCAACTTTCAAAGCCAAATTGCTTCAAAATATGCTAAACAAGCAACTATATACATAGCTTTAGCCATGCTAAATGAAAGAAAGGTTTGCATCATACTCATCCATGATGTCATAGAAAAATTCATGGTAAAACAACATCCAAAAGTGCTCTTCATATCTTCAGTGCATCAAACCCAATAAAAATCTTATAAGTCCATGCAACAAATAGATCACCTAGATAATTAGTAAGATCAACCAAATAAAAATTTGAAACTCATAGCTTCTTCAAATTTGTCATCATGGGAGTATCCATGGACTCGCAGACCTTCATGCCAAATTTTGAAGGATCTCAACAAATATTTCGCCAATATTTTTCCACACTTATAATCCTAGGTAATAATGCATTAAACCTAGATCCTTCATTTCAAGTTAAAAAGCTAGACAATGAGATCCTTAGCCCTTGTCAGAAAAACATAATCAACATATAGTAGTAAAATCAACAGCTCATCTCCAACAAATTTGTAATACATATTTGGATCAACATTGTTCTTTGAGAAAACAAGACTCAACAACCTATCTTGAGGTGCCTAGCAATGGGAGCAAAAGAATCTTCATAATATTCTCTCTCTTACTGAGGTAATCTTGCACATTGTACTTCTAGCCATCTTCATCTTGGAAGTCACAAGTCGCTTCTTTTCGGCATGGATCAAGGCATTCTTCAATATGGTTGATTGATCTTATCCCTTTGAGTCCACAACACTAGTCTTCTTGTCACATGATTTACTTTGTTATTCCATTATTTTCATCTACCACCACAACCTTGTCAGCGTTTATCATGTACCTGCAATCCTCACAATGATGCCAGGGAAGAAAAAATACAACCAAGAAAGATATACAAAGACAAGAGACTAATAGTAAAAATAACAAAAATAGTAATAATCAAGAAAGATATATAAAATACTTATCTTTTGAGAACATGTCAGCTCCCTCTTGATCTTATCCTTCTTGCATCCAGCTTACAAATCAACCTTGTCCACATCATCATCATGATGTTATTCTTTCCTTGCAGGAGACAGGGTTTCTTCATTCAACGGAAGTAATCAATCCTATGGTTTTTTCCATAAGCCCTAGGATTTTACTTATTAATCCTTGTTTATGTCTAAGGTTTACAAGCCTAAGATGTTCAATTTTAAAACCCTAGAATCTTTATGAGATGAGGTCACATCAAACTAGGTAGCTCGACTTCTTTAAATTATTGTAGTAATAGCTTTCACAAAGGAAAATCTTAGTACCCAAGTACCTAAATCATGCTGACATATATGACATCAATACTTTTAGAAAAATAGGTCTTTAGCAATGATAGGGAAATATTGTATTTCCAGAAGCTTTGATTTTCATCCTTGAAGAAGAACTCAACACATTTTCCATTGTAGGAAGGCTTCCTTCAAAGGTATGATTATTGATAGTGATACCTTTCTTCCATATTTCAAAATTGGGAAACCATATTTTATGAAATAGATACCATTCTTCTAAAAATGCAATGTAGAGATATATCTGACTTATGAACATATTACAACATCTATCACACTTGATTTTTTGATATATTAGTAAGGACACACATTCATATGTGGCTATATTTCTATGATCTTATGTCATTTCTCCTTTCCATGGTTTTATGCGACACATTAACAATATCAAAGATTATTCAGTGAAGTGAAGGGACACCTTCAGAGTTCACAATTGTCATTAAAGATTCCTCACGGTCTCTATGAGATTAAACCTCACTCTTATTGAACCAAAGATCAATAGTTCAAAGGAAAAAGTATGATATGAACCTTACCATAGATTTATACTTGACCCTAATGAAGATAGACCTAGGAATGTTGTACAAGGAAACCTTTGGTCCTAAATGAGATTGTAAATCCTAGCAAGTTTATAAGTGATAAAACATACCTTTATATTTCAAGCGACATACTATGGATTTATATCTTTGTTGGTGTCTATATAAGACTTCAATGACAAAGGTCCTTAACATGAAATTTTTGAGATAAGAAATTACTAATGATGCATACCTCTTTGAGCATAGGCTTCCATGAGGGGAATCTTGAGGTCTAAAATGGGCCTCCTAAGAAAAATGTACAACCAAAATAAATTTTATAAGAACCAATAGGATTCAAGATGATGATGTCAACCATGGGGGATGATTCACCTTTTTTTGAGTAAAAAAGTAAAAATATAAAAATAAAATAAAATAATAAAACTACTTTTTCAACTCGTATTTTCAACTTATCTCCCTAAGGTTTTATTCAAAATTCGAGTGGGAGTATTCGTTGTATGCAAAATTTAATTCCTCATCCAAGGAGTACCCATCTTGCATATGTTAGATGGACCCTACTACACAAATTTAAATGAGAAATACATGAGAAAATGTGTTTGCAATAACATTTTTCATGTATTTCTCATTTTTCATGTAGCAGGGTCCATAAAAATTATGCAACATGGGCACTCATTGGATGAGGAATCAAATTCTGCATCCAATGAGTGTTGTCACTCAAAATTTGAGTAAACTCATAGGGAGATAAGTTGAAAAAATAGTTTTTTCTTTTTTCCCTCTTAAATTTGATGATATAATATAATCTTATTTTATTATTTCCACTATTATTTTATAATTTCCTTAAGAGGCCCATTTTAGACCTGAAAATCCCTTAATTAAGGGTTTAACTAATACATCACTCTACTATGCCTTCCACACCACAAGGATCAGAAGCACAAAAGATGATTTGTTCACATGTCTTTAGAGATTCCTTTCAAATGCCTTTTTGGATAATTTTCTTTAAGGTATCATCATTATAACAAATGAATTATTCAAAAGTTTGCACAGGGATTAAAAAAACGTATGGATCCTTCTTTGGAATCTGTGTTTGTGCCTTTAATTAGTAGATTTTATGATATTGTTATCTCAAATGGTAGAGATAATTTCAAGCTTCTTTGGTTTGCTTCAAGAGCAGAAATACAATCCTTGTCCTTCCATATAGATATTTGGCAATTGATATCTTTGATACTTCACAATCTTAGATCATACTTTAGGTTGTTATTTCAAGTCTTCTCCAGATGTGAAGTCACATGTATGATCTTCTAAACACAATATAGTCTTCAAGTATGATTAACCTTTTTCAATCAAGAGGATCACATCAACTCTTAATCGATACTCCAAAGCTCCTTCAAAATTTGAACCTTGGCCTAAGATTGAAATGTCAGATTCTTAAAATTCCTCGATCTTTTTGAGACATATCTACTTTCTTAAACAAGTTCTGAGGCCTTTCTTAATCTATTGGGACATATGGCGGTTCAAATATTTTTTGTCCTCTTGGCTATTAAAGTATATTGAGGCCTTTTTTCCTAATACAAATTAATACCTACTTCAGATGTGATGTTCTAATAGATCTTCATGATAAGACAAAATATGGTTGAGGTTATTATGATGAACTCTAAGATTTTTGAGGATTAGTGTTAGGTCCCTATAATACTAGTGATTACCCCATTACTATTGTAGTTGTATCCTTTATTAATATTGTTGTGTCCCTATTGTCCCCATATTGTTATTATTGTGCCCCATAGAATCCCTCTATTGTTATTTTTGTGGCTTTATATTATTATTTTTAGGCCGGCTGGGTTATATTGTGACTCCTTAGACTCCTATATATAGAAAGGAGGTTTTTTCATTTGAATCATCCAAGAATTGTTCATTTATGTAATGTAAAGGAGGTTTCCCCCTCGAAGAGGCTGAATTCTAAGGCGTTGATCTATCCATTCTATCGTTTTTTGAGTTGGTTTCATAACATTTGGTATTAGAGCTCTGGATTCTAGGGTTTCGCTACTCCAAATAGGTGATCATGGAATTTTTGCTATAAATTTTTTTCTGCGATGTTTCAGAAGCTAAAAATAAAACCCATCTGAGAAGAAATCGCACTAAACCTCAGGTCCAAATTTCAGAGCTTTTTGTACTATATTTTGTGGAGATATGATATGAGGAAGTTGGTCTTTTTGTAGACTTCTGAATTACATTCGAAACAGGTGACCTGGGGAAAATTATTATAACTTTCTCTCCGAGCGTTAGATTGAAATTTCGTAAGAAGGAATAGAAAGAGGATGGATTTAAGTTTCTTGTATATATTTTTTAGAGAAAAAGGTCGAAACAGTGACTCGTGGCACGTTGTAAAATTTCGCTCTACTGAGCTAGTCTATAATCAGGTCACTGTGGGAGATTTGGCATAACTCTTCCTTGGAGAATCCAATTTGGATCAGACTAGTGGCATTGGAAAGAGGACACAGAGGGCTACTGCAGTTCGTAATTTTAGAACTGGATGATCTGATATTACATAGATACATCAGAGGAAATATCGAGCTCCTACAAAGTGAAAAAAGGTGTGTAGATTCTTTTAAATTTTTTCTTAAGCTTGGTTTGAAAAATTATTTTGAAGAATTCAAAGGGCATATTAGAGCATTATTATTAGTAACTGATGACCTGAGGAAAGAAAATGAAAAGACCTAGTAAGCAACCTGAAAGCACTAGCATGACTCATGAAGAAGAGGAAGAAATGCTACATGATATATCAAAATTACGAGACGAAGTGCAACAAATTTCACTCTCACAAAAGGTAATCGAAGCTAAGATGGGTGGTTTAAAGAAAGATGTGGAAGATTAGATGAACGGTATGAAAGACAACATTGAATATGGGAAGACATACATCGAAGGTTGGAAGGAAAGTTTCACAAATTTACTACAAGAAAGGTTTCCTAATGGTGAAAAGGTAATAGAGAAAATGGATAATGAGAACAAAAGAAATGTTAATCATGATTCGAAGAATGAAAACATTGAAGATTTGAAGAAATATGTGGAAGGTTTGAAGGAAGGTTTGACAAATTTTCTAGAAGAAAGTCTTTCTAATGGTGAAAAGGTAGTAGAGAAAACTCATGATGAGAGCAAAAGAAATGTTAATCGTGATTTCATAGACTATAACATTGGAATAAATACCCATCACATTCCAAACATCAATATGAGGGATTCGATGGCAAGGATCCTGTAACATGGATACTACAGATGGAGCAATATTTCGATCTCCATAATGTTCAAAACACACAAAAGGTACACATTGAAACTTTATATTTGGAACCCAATCAGTTTGTATCGTATCAATGACTTTGCTCTCGTAAACAAATTATCACTTGAGAAATTTTTATAGAAGAAATGATAGCACATTATGAGGATACAAAAAAAACATTTTTTTTAGCCACTTGATAAATCTCAAACAAAAAGATTCAATGGTGGAGCACATTGAGGACTTCCAAAAATTGAATATAAGGGTAAAAGATCTTACATAGGAGCATAGTATTGATGTGTTCATAGGGACATTAAATGATAACATCCAACATAAGGTTCGCATTTGGGAACCTAATTCATTGGAGAAGGCATTCAGGTTGGCAAGAAAAATTATGGTAACAAGGAAGCCTACCAATCACAACTATAAATATGGAAGGGTTGTTGCCCCTAACCTTCCACAACCTACAAGTTTGACACCACAAAAATTGGAAGAAAAAAGAGCAAAAGGGCTTTGTTACAGTTGTGATAACAAATACATTAAAGGTCATAAGTGTGTTGAGAAGAAATTATTTTACATAGATTGTGAAGAGGAAGAAGAAAAGGAACAACAAATATCAAAAGAAGAGGATACACACCAGGAACAAAGCCTAGAGAAATAAGAAATGAATACGACCATATCTTGTAATGCATTGGCCAAAATAACCACTCCTCAAACTATCAAGATAGAAGGACAAATCAATAAGAAAAAGGTAATAATGTTGATTGATTTTGGCAGTACCCATAATTTTATTCATTGTATGATAGCAAAGGAATTGAATTGCTTCCTATATCCAACACCAGAATGTTAAGTGATGGTTGCAAATGGAAGAACCATAAATTGCTCTGAAAAGAGCCATAATATCAAGCTATCCATGGGAGACTGTGTTGAAGAATCCAATGCTTTCCATTCCAATGGGTGGTGTTGATGTTGTACTAGGAGTCCAATGGCCACAATCTTTGGGTACAATAACTTTTAATTTTCAAGAACTTTACTTGAATTTTTTTTCATAAGGAAAGGAAGTTGAATTAAGGGGTATTGCAGGGAAAACAGGAAAGATAATCAGCTCTAACGCAATGACAAAGATTCTAAAGAAATAACAATGTGGCATAATTGCACAATTATGTTTTCTAGAGGTTCCCATGTCGAAATCATCTATTTCTCCAAATCTCCAAAAAGTCTTGGACAATCATTCCAAGGTATTTGAAACTCCCAAAGGCCTCCCACCTATTCGTGATCATGATGATGCTATTCATTTGATTCCAAGAAGTGTTCATTGAAACATCAGGCTTTATAGATATCCCTATTCACAAAAGAGTGAAATTAAGCGTATGGTTGCAGAAATGCTAAAGGTTGGTATAATTCAACCTAGTCAAAGTTCTTTCTCTACTCTATTAGTATTGGTGCATAAGAAGGATGGATCATGGCACATGTGTCTATATTATTGGGACATCAACAATCTCACTATTAAAGATAAATTTCCCATTCCTCTCATTAATGAATTATTGGATGAATTTGATGGAGCAATTTACTTCAGCAAGTTTGACCTTCATGAAAGATATCAGCAAATCAGAATGAAGATTGAAGACATTTTGAAAACAACATTTAGAACTCATGAGGGTCATCATGAATTTTTGGTCATGCCTTTTGTCCTGACCAATGCACCTTCTATATTTCAAGGTTTGATGAATTCCATTTTCAAACCCTTCCTTAGAAAATTTGTGTTAGTATCTTTTGATGATATTCTAATATATAGCAAGTCTTGGAAGGATCATGTTCAACATGTTGATAGAGTGCTTAGACTATTGGAGGAGAAACAATTATATGAAAAAACCTCCAAATGTTTCTTTGGAGTACAAGAGGTGGAATATTTGGGTCATATTGTATCTCATGGAGGTGTTAAGGTGGACCCTCAACAACAACAAGTTCTGCAGCTCTTAAAGGATAACCTCACTTTGGCACAGAATATAATGAAAAAATAGGCAGATCAACATCGCAGCGAAAGAAGTTTTGATGTAGGGGACTGTGTATTTCTCCGACTACAACCATACAAACGAATGTCCCCCAAGCAAGATAAGAAGGATAATAAATTATCACCAAAGTGCTATGGTCCTTACAATTTTTTGCAAAAGCTTGGTACTATGGCATACATATTAGAGCTTCCTACATCTTCCCGAGTTCCCCCAACTCTCCATGTTTTATGCTTAAAGAAGGTTATAGGTGACAAGCTCCCAGTTCAAAAAATATCGTTGAAACTTGAAGAGGAAGGAAAAATCATATTGGAACCCAAGTAGTCATAGAAACCAGAACCCAACAGCTATGAAATCAATCAATTTCAAAGTATCTTATCAAGTGGAAGAACTTACCCACTAAATATTTCACATGGGAGGACGAGAATTTTATACAGAAGCACCCAAAACTACTCATGCATTGAGGAAAGCACTTTTTAAAGGAGAGGGACATGTTAGGTCCATATACTACTAGTGTAGCCTCTTATTGTTATTAGTGCAACCCCCTTATTGTATTTTTGTGCCCATGTTGTCCCCATGTTGTTATTATTGTGTCCCATAGAATCCCATTATTGTTATTGTCTACAATATTATTCTTATGTAGGCTTTGATTATATTGGGACCACTTAGACTTCTATATATAGAAAGGAGGTATTGTCATTTGTATCATCCAAGAATTGTTCATTAATGTAATGTAAAGGAGGTTTCCCCCTAGAAGAGGCTGATTTTGAAGTCGTTGATCTATATTTCTATCTTTTTGTGAGCTAGTTTCATAACATCGTTGATCTAATGAACTGAATTTCATAAAATCTAACCTAAACTAGTTGCAGAAATAAACCATGCTACTCTAATTGCAAACAAATCAAATCAATTATTTTACTTGCAAAATGGAAATCATTAATCTACTTTCAAATTTCTTAGAAACAAGAAATTTAATCTACAACACATAACTAGGAACTTCATAAACTAAGTCTACTCCACTTGCATTGAAGAGTTTCAAATGTAAAATTTGCTTCCTAACTCTATTTGTTGTTTTGTGCTTGCAATGGAGGAAGGAGGGGTCTAGAGTGGTCACTAGGTCTCGCTAATCATGGATTTATATCCTATAGATCATTATTCCTTTAGACTAAGTCAAAGTTGCAGTGGGGATCAAAACTGGTGAAGGAAAGTGATGCTACAAGTTTGCTACAGATGATTGCTACAGGAGGCCTGTAATGCTATAGGAGTGAGAATATTGCTAAATTCCCAAGTAAATAAAATTAAATGGGATGGAAAAATATATATATATAATATATATATTAAGTAGGATTTCTTAGGTATCCATTCCAAGTGGAATCACTTCAAAATACCCCCGTTAACACATGCTAAAAAGTATCAGAAAATTACTACTCTAAAAACTGGAAATTCAAGAACTAGTGAGCTAGTTAACCTATCAAATGCCTAACCTAATCAAGTGAACATTCAGTGGGGTAAATTTTTTTATTAACCTGAATTATTTTATGACCTAATAAAATTGGGATCAACTCAAATGAAGCTCATTAACAAATTCTAAAAAATAGCAGAAAATTACTACTATTTTGCTACAAGGGACTTCCAGAAATTCTAGATTTGTGAACTAGTAAACCAATCCAAGTAGCTCAATGATAAATATGAATTTTCAAAGTAGTTATAAGGATGAATCATTCTTTTGAATCTGTAAATAACATGAAAAATAACTTACTTAAATCATTTAACTCAATCCTACAGCAAAAGAAGCATCAATACTAAATGCAGAAATAGGAAAAACAAGAATAAGAGATGCATATGAATAAGAAGTGAAAAGAAGAAAATATAATTATAAAAAATGGCTCTAAGGCTCTTGGGATGGACATGTCCAAATATACACAAATTATTATGAATGAAACCAAGCTTTAGAAGCTAAAAATGGCACCAAACTTCATTATTTGAATCAATCCAAGTACATCCTTGCTAGAAATGAAAGTGGATCTCCAAAAATACAAATTTTCTCCACAAGAAGACTAATAAATGCATGCCTCTAGAGAAAAATTCGAATTGGTACTTTTACAAATTTATGGGGAAGCATTCTCTTTGAGAGGAGGAATTTTTCCCCTCCAAAACACCTCAAATAGTGGATTTGGTTCCCAACACTAGGAATTTGCATTAAATGACAAGGAACACATTCCTAGATTTTCTTAATCACTGGAGCTCTAAAATTTGTCAATAATTTTAGGATATTTTTTTCATTAATTATCCAATATTGATCCTCCTGTAATAGGAAGAAAGTCCCTAGATTATATCCCCCTCCAAATCTTCATAATCTACCCAATATTCTCACAGTATTCTTCAAAAATAAATAATACTAGGCACATAATATGCAATCATCTCTAAATCTTCCTAAGAACATATTAAAGCAAAAAAAACATTATTAATTTTAGAAGGATAGGTTTAATATAGCTTTCTAGTGCCTAAGAAAGGTTAGATGGGCCTTAATATGTGTCTAATTTAGAGGCACATAAGTGATGAGCCCCAGTATTGCAACAAGAATGTTGCAACTCCTAAGGCTACCAACTTAAATTATCAACCTAGAGTTCGTACAAACTTAAGAGTTGTCAAAACTATATGTGCAGCATGCAATGTGTCCTTCTTTCATTGATATAATGAAGTGAATGTCATAAGATATAACCTAAACTAGTTTCATAAATAAACCATGCTACTCTAATTGCAAATTGTTGGCATTATGGTAAAGGTGTTGTCCTTGATGGCAACTCACTCATAGGGAAATTCAGATGTGATAAAGGGAAACTCACATTGTAACAGGTCAATTTAGAGGTAACATGGAAATGGTTCAGAAGAACAGGATGTTGGAACAAAGGACTACAGATCAGAATCAAGAAGTTGAAGAAAAAGGATGTTTTAAGTTAGTTTAAGATGTATACGCAGGTTCACCTTGTCCAAGTAGTGTATACAGAACAAAAAGAGCGTATACGTATGCATGCACTTTCACAAAAGGAAAAGCATGTAGGGGATCGAAAATTAAGGTTAAAATAATACCAAGGATCAATACCATGGTATTAGCCCATAATATTGAACGGAGTAATGGATATTTGATCTCGTCCAAGAATACCAGAGGTTCTAAGTGTTGTTTTTGTCCAAGGTATTGAGAAAGGCTAAAACTATATAAGGAGGAGAAGATCAAAGGGTTATGTGTGCAAGTGAAAGGGTTTTTCATGAATACTTCTATCTGAAGTATATCTTATGTTGTAAGGGCTATGGTTATGATATGATCTTAAATATCCTATGCACCATTTGATACAATCTTAGATCAAGATCATGAGACCTGAAATGACTTATCATTGTACGATCTGATAATTGTTGGGCTAGATATTAATACTAAATAACTGTGAATTTTTAAGTTAGTATTTTCAAATCTATACATTGGTTTGCCTTGGTGAAGGCACATAGACACGTTGATTCGGCTCTTCTAAGTAGCGTATGTAGAAGAAAAATCTGTTGATCGGAGATGACTAATCTATTTGATCAGTGCTATTGTTTTACTTTTGTTTTTAAATTATTTCTTCATTAGATCTTAAAGTAAAACTAATTGAATAAGGAGATTGAGTCTGTTTGATTGATTGATTGAGTAGGAAGGATGATCTCTACTATTGTATGTTTAGAGCTCTGTAATATGAAAGTAGATCTTCAGAATGTCATTGGTTGGTACAATTCTGATTCAAAATCTTTAGAGGTATACATCGATTGGATTAAAGGAAGTAGCGTATACATGCAGGTTGGCTTCACTAAAGTAACATATGCATTCCGACATATGATTTTTGAGGTTGCAGTTGGTTCTCGTTGTTGATGCAGTGTTTTGGGTTTAGATCTGTGTTTTGGGTTCAGATCTATATTCTGGGTTCAGATCTATGTTCTGGATATAGTGATCTAACTATTCACATTGATTGGTTGAATTTTGATTAAGTATCGGTTGATTAGGTTTTAAGTGAATGGTTGATTCAGTTGTGTCATAGGTTCAGTGTTTGTTTGGTTCAATGTGCTAGAAGTTTTAGTGATTGATTAATTCAGTTGAGTTTCAGAGTTGATGAGTTTCAATGATTGGTTGATGCAGATGTATTTGATGGTTGTATTACAGTGGTGATTGATTTTGAGCTTCAATGTTACTGATGGGCCCAGTACGAAAATTTGATGAAACATGGCCTACATATTGTGTTGTTGTGCACAAGGAGTATCGAGTTTGAAAATTTATGAAACATGGTCCCTGGAGGATGCTGAGGGTTGGATCCTTCAGTGAGGAAGTCGAAGCTTCCTACCAGTAGTAGATGGTGAACAAATAAGGGGGGTGGAGCTCCCTTCCAGTAGTAGTTGGAGAACAAGTAAATGTTGTAGCCTTCCTTAGGTCGGTGCCTAAGTACTGGTAAACATATCAGCCAGTACAAGAGTTAGGGGGTTGTAGCTTCCTTCCAGTAGAAGCTAAAGAACGAGAGAAGATTGTAGCCTTCTGCAGATGGGTCCTTGCATCCTGGTATGAGTCTGCACCAGTACAATATTGTAAACAAATTATTCTTTATATTAAAAAGAAGACAGAGCCAACAACAACAGGTGGTTTTTCTGCCGCATTGGGTTTCCACCTTAAATCTTGGTGTTCATCTGTGTTTCTTATGTGTCATGGTTTATTATGTTATTAATACACATGGTTATTGTTTAATGTTTAATAAAGTATTGATGCATTGATTAAATGTCAACATATGATGAATTAACTGAATCATAAATTCATTGGATATACGTTGGTTTCCTTAAGAACATTTGCGTGCACACATGAGTTCCCTTCACTAAAGTAGCATATATAAATCTGATTATGAAATGGAAAAAATTATTGATTTGTAAACACTAATTCACCCCCCCCCCCCCCCACCTCTTAGTATTATTCCCAAAAATTTGTATTAGAGTGGGTCCTTTTGCAGAAAGCTTGATCGCTTGAAGGAGATCTATAGAAACAATGGGAAAGAAGCTAAAGAAGAAAGTGCCTCAAAAGAAGAAGACATCTCAAAGGAATAGTAAAAACAGGAGAGACAATTGGCTATAAGGTGGAAGTAAGTATTCATATTCAGAATCACCTTAGATTGAAGGTGATCACGGAAAATAATTATTGGGTACAAATTTTTGGTCTTCTGGTGATACATTTCTTCGTTCATGCAATATTGATGATAATGAAAGTGACAGTGAAAAAACTGAATTTGCTCTTATGGGTGAAAGTGAAATAAATATAGATGCAGAAGTTAAAAGGCTCACAGACAAAATTAGAGATCAACAAGATCTATTGGACAAAAGGGAGTGCACCTACAAAGAAGAGATTACAAGGTTAAAAGATCAGTTAGAGGAAGGAAACAAAGTAAGGAAACAATGCGGGGAAAAGGAAGATCAATGTCAAAGGTTACAGGATGAAGTAACATCATTGAAAAATAAAGTGAATGAAAAGGATACAACAACAAAGGAACTTATGGAAAGAACCAGTTACTGTGAAGGTCTTGAAGTTGTGGTCGTCTCTCTAAAAGAAGAACTTAAAAATTCAAACAAGTGGAATGAAGAACTACTTTGAGCATTTGAAGAAAAATAAAATGAAGTTCTTGAATTAAATAAACAAGTGGAAGAAGGAAGAAAAGTTGAATAAATCATGAAGAAGCAGTATCTTGAAGAGGAAGAGAAATATCAGGTTGAATTAAATATCTAAAAGGTAAAATAAAAGAAAAGGATAAACTTTTACGATTCTAAGATAGCACTAAGATTTTGGATGATATTCTTAGTATTCAAAGGTCTCTTGCCATCAAATTTGGTCTTGGTTTTCATGAAACCGTTAAAGGTGAATCTAGCTCACAAACTGAAGCAAGGAACTCTAATGCAAAATTTGAAATGCTCAACAAGGAGATAAGAGGTCAACTCCATCAACAACCAAGGAAAGAAAGTCTTCAAAGAAAATCATTTACTCCTAACTATGAAAGTGTTAATCGATCCTTTCCTCTAATGAATAATGTTGAATCTTCTATATGTCATAATTTTGGACATGTTGCAGCAAGATGCAGAAGTAGAATGGTTCAAGCTAATAACCGTCACACGGAAAGATCATCAGCTTCCAGGTACTTTAAGGGATATTTCTTTTCTTGCAATGTGTTTGGTCACAAAGCCTTTGATTGCTTTAGAAGGAATATGAAACATATAAGATGTTATGCTTGTAACAAGTTTGGCAATATAGAAAAAGAACGCAGAAGAAAATTTCGGGCAACATACCAAAAGGAGCAAACATCATCACACTCCAAGGTATGGAAGAAGAACGAATTACAGTCAGAAAAATGTGGCGTAAGTCAATATACAGATAGAACAGAGTCAGGAGGAACTGAAAGTATGAAATTTCAGTGTCCTAATTATCATACGTAATTATCATGAATGCAAGTCGCGTATATGCATGAGTTAGAAGCTGCACAATCACATATATGTTGATTTAATGAAGATGGAGTGGGATAGAATCAAAGAAAAAGGGTCTGGTATGGTTCAGACAATTATCAATTATATTTTATGTCTAGACGATTGATGACTACATTCAGTGGATGTTACTTAGAAGTGATTTTGACCCTCATAAGTTGTTGATGACTTGATGTATAACTATTTGATGATGATGCCTTCATGATTCTTATTGATATAAGATATGTAATGATCAAAGTTGATAGTGAACAGTTGGCATAGGCTCAGGGGGAGAATATGTTATGCTTCTAATAATGCATTGTTGGCATTATGTTTAGAAGTCTTTGGTACGTAATGATTCTTATCATTGGTGAGGATTCTTATGTTGTTGAAGTGTTTAAATGATACATCATGCAATGTTGCAGTCATGAGTTGCCTATGATGAAATCTCAAATGATACTTATATTGCTTGAGCCACATAGTTGATATTCAAATTAGATTTATGGATGATTCTGGATGACTCTTTTGGTGATGCATACATATGGTATGGACAAGGAGAAGAATAAAGCTTGAGTACACAACTTCATTATTTGATAAGTGTCATTTCTTTTATGATGTTGTCATCATGCCTTCAAAGATGCATAAAATTCATATGGTGCAGTTATGGATGAGGATTCCTATAGTTCTTGGCTCTCACATGGTTGAGTATTGTTATTGTTCATGGTATCAAGAAATATTGACAAATGAATATGATCTCATGGTTTGCTAGATACTATTGCTAGCTCTATGATGGATACATATTATGTTGATACATGGATGATTACTTAAATTACACATTGGTAAATAATGTTTGTTGGCTAAGAAAATGGTGTTATTGTAGGCTTCATGAAGACATATCTATTTGAAGAAATGGTTATTTGGAGACATGGCTTACTTAGTCACATAATGATAATTACTTCTTACTTTATGATGATAGGTTTGAGTATCATGGTTGATGCTTATCAGGTGTGGAAATTGGAAAAATCCCTAGTGAAGGTACATGGTTGATATAATGAGGGTAGTTATGGAAAGATCATGCAATTCTTGTTACAACAATGATGATATTATGGTCATAGATGATGACTATGGTGGTTTCACATATATATATGATATGATGTGAATGGTTTTATATTATTGCTTGGAAATATGACATATGCTTAGTTGATTCATGGAAGGTTATAGAGCAAGGTGATCTTGATCAAGAAGATGAGTTGGTATATATATATAGCATACTTTGTCACAGATTGATGACATTAAAGGTACATTGGCTTATCATTCAAACTGATGATGGACATATACAGGTTGTTGTTCTAGATGTTGCTGACAGATGCTTATGGTGCAAATCATCTATGGTGTATGATAGTTGCTGATAACTATCATGGTATTGTTTAGATCTTTGGTATTTGTTATAAATGTCATGTATATAATTTTATGTAAAGGTCATGTAAAGACCTATGATGTAATAATTGTCATATTCATCATGTATGGACTTTTAAGATCATGTCAAATATGTAAACCCACTTGGTTGGGTGGATGAGTCAAATTTGGTGTATCCCCACTTGGCTGGGCGATTGATGTATGTATGAGTCATTGGTGATAGGAAGGTCACACTCACATAGTTGAGTTATAAAGTCATTTTATTCTTTAAAAATATTTTTGCAGACTTTGCATATGCATAGGGGGAGCATGGACGATATAGTGCATCTCAGCATGTACTAAGGGGGAGATTTATTAGAGAATTTAGCATGTGCCTAGGGGGAGCATGATCATTGTTCATTTTCAGCAGTTCGGACATAGAAGTCTTCATTTAACATTGGTCAGTCAACCCTTTTCCCTTGATGTCAAAGGGGGAGAGTAGCTTGGTGTTTGGAGAGTGGTGTTTGGAGAGTATTTTGGTGTTGCTTGATATCTCTAACAGGTTCTCCAGCTTGGAGTAATCAACACCAATATTGTTTCCATCAAGTCCAAAGGGGGATATTGTTGGAATTATGGTACAGGTGTTGTCCTTGATGGAAACTCACTCACAAGTCAGATCAGATTTGATAAACAACAACTCACATTGTAACAAGTCAATTCAGAGGTAACATGGAAATGGTTCAAAAGAACAAGATGTTGGAACAAAGGACTACAGATCAGAATCAAGAAGTTGAAGAAAAAGTATGTTTTAAGTTAGTTTAAGCTTTATACACAGGTTCACCTTGTCCAAGTAGTGTATACAAGCAGGTTCATAGAACAAAAAGAGCATATACATATGCATGCACTCTCATAGAAAGAAAACACTTAGACCAAGATAACACTTAGAATTATGGTACAGGTGTTGTCCTTGAGAAAGGCTAAAAATATATAAGGAGGAGAAGATCAAAGGGCTATGTGTGCAAGTGAAAGGATTTTTCATGAATACTTCTATCTGAAGTATATCTTATGTTGTAAGGGCTATGGTTAGGATATGATCTGAAATATCTTGTGCACCTTTTGATACAATCTTGGATCAAGATCATGAGACCTGAAATGACATCATTGTATGATATGATAATTGTTGGGCTAGATCTGAATACTGACGCATGTTATATCTTATAAATGTTAGGATCTGGGTATGACTGAAGTCTCGAATAATAGTGAAGTTTTAAGTTAGTATTTCTAGATATATACACTGGTTCGCCATGGTGAAGGCACATATCCACGATAGTTCGGCTCTTCCAAGTAGCGTATGCAGAACAAAAGTTTGTTGATCAGAGTTGACTGATCTATTTGATCAGTGATGTTGTTTTATTGTTGTTTATCAATGATGTCTTCATTAGATCTAAAAGTAAAACTGATTGTATGAGGAGATTGAGTCTGGTTGATTGATTGATTGAGTAGGATGGATGATCTCTACTGCTCTCTATTTAGAACTTTGTAATATGATAGTAGATATTCAGAATGTTATTTCTTGGCATTGTTCTGATTTAGAAGTTTCATGATTCAGTATCTTTAGAGGTATACGCCGGTTGGCTTAAAGGAAGTAGCATATACATGCAGGTTTGCTTCAGTAAAGTAGCGTATGCATTATGACATATGATTTTTGAGGTTTCATTTGGTTTTGGTTGTTGATGCAATGTTTTGGGTTCAGATCTGTGTTCTGGTTACAATGATCTAACTGTTCACATTGATTGGTTGAATTTTGATCAAGTATCGGTTGTTTGGGTTTTAAGTGAATGGTTGTTTCAGTGTCATAGGTTCAGTGTTTGTTTGATTTAGTGTGCCATAAGTTTCAATGATTGATTGATTCAGTTGAGTTTTTGAGTTGATGAGTTTCAGTGATTGGTTGATGTAGATGTATTTGATGGTTGTATTGTGGTGGTGATTGATTTTCAGCTTCAATGTTACTGATGGGTCCAGTATGAAAATTTGATGAAACATGGCCTACATATTGTGTTGTTGTGTACCAGGAGTATCGAGTCTGACAATTTATGAAACGTGGTCCTTGGAGGTTGCTGAGGGTTGGATCCTTTAGTGAGGAAGTCAAAGCTTCCTGCCAGTAGTAGCTAGTGAACAGATAAGGGGGTTGGAGCTCCCTCCCAGTAGCAGTTGGAGAATGAGTAAATGTTGTAGCCTTCCATAGGCCAGCACCTACGTACTAGTAAACATATAAACCAATACAAGAGCTAGGGGGTTATAGCTCCCTTCCAGTAGAAGATGGAGAATGAGAGAAGATTGTAGCCTTCTGCACGTGGGTGCTTGCGTACTGGTATGAGTCTACATTAGTACAAGATTGTAAACAACTTATTATTTATATTAAAAAGAAGACAGAGACAACAAAAGCATGTGGTTTTTCTCTCGCGTTGGGTTTCCACCTTAAATATTGGTTTTCATGTGTGTTGCTTATGTGTGATGGTTTATTCTATTATTACTGCACATGGTAAATATTTAATGTTTAATAAAGTACTAATGGACTAATTAAATATCAACATATGATGAATTAACTGAATCATAAGTTCACTTGACATACGTTGGTTTCCTTAAGAATAGTTGTGTGCACACACGAGTTCCCTTCACTAAAATAGCATATATAAATCTGATTATGAAATGGAAAAATTTATTGATTTGTAAATACTAATTCACCCCCCCCCCCCCTCTCAGTATTATTCCCAACACAAACAAATCAAATCAATAATTCTACTTGCAAAATGGAAATCATTACTCTACTTGCAAATTTTCTTGGAAATAAAAAAGTTAATCTACAACAAATAACTAGGAAATTCATAAACTAAGTCTACCCCACTTGCATTGAAGAGTTTCATATGTGGAAATTGCTTCCTAACTCTATTTGTTGTTTTGTGATTGCAATGGAGGAAGGAGGGGTCAAGAGTGGTACTTAGGTCTCCCTAAATATGGATTTAGATATTAGGGGTCATTATTCATCTATACTAAGCCAAAGTTGTAGTGGGGATCAAAAATGGTGAAGGAAAGTAATGCTACAATTTTGCTAGAGGCGATTGCTACAAGAGGCCTATAATTCTACAAGAGAGAGAATCTTGTTAAATTTCAAAGTAAATCAAATTCATATGGGATTGAATTTTTTTTTATTAATTATAATGTATTAGGTATCCATTCCAAGTGGAATCACTCCAAAATACCCTTGTTAACACGTGCTAAAAAAATAGCAAAAAATTACTACTCTAAAAACTAGAAATTCAAGAACTAATGAGCTAGTTAACCTATCAAATGCCTAACCCAATCAAGTGAAAATTAAATTAAATGGGGTAAATTTTTATAATAAATTTAATTTTTTATGACCTAATCCAAGTGTAATAAATTCAAATTAAGTTCATTAACACGTTCTAAAAATAGTAGAAAATTAGTACTATTTTGCTACAAGGGACTTCTAGAAATTCTAGATTTGTGAACTAGTAAAACAATCCAAGTAGTTCAATGATGAAGATGAATTTTAAATTTTTTTATAAGGATGAATCATGCTTTTTACTCTGTAAATAACCTAAAAAATAACTTACTTCAATCATTTAATCCAATCCTACAATAAAAGAAGCAAAAATACTAAATGAAGAAATAGGAAAAACAAAAATAAGAGATGCATGTGAATAACAAGTGAAAAGAAGAAAAGAAAATTATACAAAAGGGCTCTGAGGCACCTGGGATAGTAAATCCTAAGGATACTCAGAGTCTTATGAAGGAGACCAAGCTTAAGAATCTAAAAAGGGCACCAAACTTCATTATTTGAATCAATCCAAGTACATCCATGTTAGAAATGAAAGTGGAGCTGCAAAAATATAGGTTTTCTCCACAAGAAGACTAAGAAATGCATGCATCTAGAGGAAAATTCGAATTGGTACTTATACAAATTGATGGGGAAGAATTTTCCTTGAAAGGAGGAATCTTTCCCCTCCAAAATCCCTCAAATAGTCGATCTAGTTCCCAACACTAGGAATCTGCATTAAATGACAAGGAACACATTCCTAGATTTTCTCAGTCATTGGAGATTTCTCAATCATTGGAGCTCCAATATTTGTCAATAATTTCATGATATGTTTTTCATTTATTATCTAATATTGGTCCTCCTATAGTAGGGAGCAAGTCCCTAGATTATCTCCTCCTCCAAATCTTCATAATCTGCCCAATATTCTCACAATATTCTTCAAAAATAAACAATATTAGGCACATAATATGTAATCATCTCTAAACCATTATAAGAACATATTAAAGAAATAAAAACATTATTAAGTGTAGAAGGAGAGGCTTAATATAGCCTTCAAGTGCCTAAGAACAGTTATATCGGCCTTAATTTGCATCTAATTTAGAGGCCCATCACCTAGTACTTGGGTGATAGTTTATTATCCTTCTTAGCTTGCTTGAGGGACATTTGCTTGTATGGTTATAGTCATAAAAATAACCCTTCACCCACATCAAAACTTATTTCAATGCAATGTTTGTATGTGAGTTGATTCATTTGATTTTGTGCTAGAGTCAGGTTATCCTTTAAGATTTGGAGACCTTGTTATTGATGCTTGATGTGATCTTCCACTACTTGAACATTAGAATTGTCTCTTAAAGGAAATGTGATGGATGATGGATGATATCCATAAAGTGCCATAAATGGGTTCATTTTTGTTGTGGTATGGAAGGAATTTTTATACCACCATTTGGCTAGGCGTGTTGGCATTATGACAGAGGTTTAGCGCTATGTCATAGGTGTTGTCCTTGATGGAAACTCACTCAGATGGAAGATCTTAGTTCAGGCTCTTAGAATAAAAGAAAAAGAGATATACGCAGGTTCCTCTTAACCAAGTCGCGTGTACACGTGTGTTAGGCGATCAAAAGGCGCGTATACGTATGCACACACTTTCATGCAGAGAAAAGCGTGTACATGTGGGAAAGCTTATTTTTGGTCCATGGTATTTAGTCTGTTATATTTGAACCTATGGTTTTGGACCTTGGTATTTCATCCAAAGTGTTGAACCCAGGTATTGGGTCCCTAGTATTGTTTCTAGATGGTTTTGGACCATGGTATTGAGTAAGGCCTAAGACTATAAAAAGGGAAGGAGATCATTAGGCAAAGGTATGAAACAAAAAAAAATACCGAATATCTTATGAAGAGCAAGATCTAAAATTAGGTTATGATACATTGTTGAATCTGAACTATTGGAAATAATACTGAGAGGGGGGTGAATCAGTATTATCAAGTCAAATATTCCTTTTCCAAAACAAATGATATACGCTACTTCAGTTAGTTAAACCCGCATATATACGCAACTATGCAGAAGGAAAACCGCGTATACAAAGCAAAACTTTTAATTTACTTTATCTTTCTGATGATGATTGTTAATCTGTGTTGCAGAATCAAATAACCAGTAACCAGATAGAGTAAAATACAACAAAAAGACAATCACGCACAAGAACACAAGATATAAGGTGGAAACCTAATGTGGGTGAAAAGCACCTGCTGCAATTCGTCTCTATCTTCTTTTTAAATTAGAAACTTCTTTTACAATGTACTAGTGCAGTCCTTTACTAGTACGCAGGTTGCAACCTGCAGAGAGCTACAACCCTCTCTCGTTCTCCAGCTTCTCCTGGAAGGGAGCTACAACCCCCTTTAGCTCTTGCACTAGCCAAGATACTAGTATGTAGGTGCTGGCCTACAGAAGGCTACAACCTTCTCTTTCTTCCACAAACCACGTTTCATAAATTTTCAGACTAGATCCATAAACATCAATCTATCATCAAGAATCAACCAATCTCCTTTCCACCAATTAGATCTAAATCAAGTAGATACTTCTCTGACAACTATACCCAAAACACAGTACCAGAAACCACACACCAAACACTGAACCCAGAACACAGCAGCAATAAACAGAAGCAGAAAGATCACAACTTAAAGTATATACGCTATTTGAATAACCTGCAACATGCATGCATACGCTTCTGTGTTTGGAACAACCTGTGTATACGTTGTTTTCATTCACTGAACCAGCGTGTATACGCGCCTTCGCTTCACTAAACCTGCGTACAGATCTATAAAGGATAATTTGCTCTTTCAGATATTCAAAAACACTAATTAACCCAAATTATCAGTGTTATAGATCAAGCAAGCACCACATATAACAAACCAAAATCATATAAAGATACTATCATTCAAGCTTAAAGATTATGACCCATCAATAGAACTAATCCTTCTTCTTTACGCTAAGGTTCCTCTTTTATTCAGATCCAGATCTGCACCATAACCAAATTACCAGCATTCAAATCTACCACTTTTTCAGATATTCAATGATAATTTAGATAATCTTTTGCCACATGATCTCCTTCCTCTTTTATAGTCTTAGGCCTTCCTCAATACCATGGTCCAAAACCATAATAAACCAATACCATGGAACCAATACTAGGGATCAACACATCTAACGAGACGTCGTGGTCCAAAACCATAGGTTCAAATCCCAAGGATTAACTACCATGGTCCAAAAGAAAGTTCCCCAACATATACGCGCCTTTGATACGTCTAACCCGTGTGTATACACGACTTACTCTAGATGAACCTCCGTATATGCCTTTTCTTTCATTCTCAAAGCCTGAACTGAGATCTGCCACTAGAGTAGGTTTCCATCAAGTACAATACATGTGCCATAGTACCAAACCATAATCATAATGCCAACAATCTCCCCCTTTGGAGTTGATGGCAACACCAAGATTCCTCTTTCATTCTCCCCCTTTGTCATCAAGGGCAAAGGGTTGTGCTCCCCCTGAGTACATGTTGAAATCTCTGTTCTGTTGTGCTAGCCATGCGCCCCCTGACTGTACGCAAAAACTGCAAAAGATGTTCTTCAAGAAGAACCATAACATATACATCATAAAAGACATTCCTATCACCAAAAGACTTAATACATACATCCTTCACCCAACCATGTGGGGATCATCCATCACTTCAAAAAATTACATATGACAACCAAGAACATTACATCTTCATCCCACGCATAGTGGGGAAACCAAAACAGGCCGTTACATGACCCTGACATCATAAAAGAGATACATGACATAGAGACAAAAAATGTAGAGCAAGACTTATGAAAGTCACCAAGCAGCAGCATCTGTCAATCACCATTCATATTAGCAACCATGATTTCCTTCTATTCTCCCTCTGCACTTGTTCTAGCTGTGAACAAGAATCACAAGCTTCTAAGACAATGCCAACAATGCATCATTAGAAGTTTATCTGCTCCCCCTGAACCAGTGCCAAATGGTCTCTTTCAGACCCATATCAGACAACTTACAACCAGAGCCTGTCCCTTCTGATATCCATCAAACCTCCATATACGCGACTTTATCTGCATCAACCCGCGTATGTACATGGATCCTCCTCATGAAACTCGCGTACACTCCTTTTTCTCTGAAACAGACAAGTTAATAGCAAGACGATGCATCAACTACTCCCAGCTTCTGTCTGAGATATTCAAAAGTTTCCCTAGGCAGTGGTTTGGTGAGTATATCAGCAACTTGTTCCTTAGAAGGAACATACTCCAATTTGACCTTTTGTTCCAACACTTTTTCCCGAAGAAAGTGATACTTGATTGGTATGTGCTAGGTCTTTGAATGCATGACTGGGTTCTTTGAGATGCTAATTTCACTTGTATTATCACATAAGATGGAGATAGGTGGTGTACAAGTGATCTGAAAATCCTGTAAGGTTTGCATCATCCAAAGGAGTTGAGTGCAGCAAGATGTAGCTGCCACATATTCCACTTCAGCTGTAGATAAAGCAATCGAACTTTGTTTCTTGCTGAACCAAGATACTAATCTGGAACCCATAAAGAATGCACCACCACTTGTGCTCTTTCTTTCATCCACGCTTCCAGCCCAATCTGCATCTGTATAAGCATGAAGAGTGAGATATGTATCTCTAGGATACCATAAGCCATAGTTTTGAGTTCCTTGAAGATACGTGAAAATTCTCTTTACTGCCTAAAGATGAGTTTCCTTAGATTTGCTTGAAATCTTCCAACTATTCCCACTGCATGCATGATGTCTGGTCGTGTACCTGTCAAATAAAGTAGACTTCCAATCATGGATCTTTAGGTTGGCTGATGCACTGTTGTTGATTCATCAGTTGCACTGAGACTGCATCCTGTAACCATAGGAGTACATACTGGTTTTGAATCTTCCATGCCATACTTCTTCAGAATCTGCTTGAGGTACTTGGTTTGAGACAAGAAGATACCGCCTTCATTTTGTTGGATTTGCAATCAAAGAAACTATGTCAATTCTCCAAGCAAAGACATTTCGAATTCTTTCTGCATCACCACGGCAAAGCTTTGACTCATAGCTTCTTCATTGCTGCCAAAGATAATATCATCTACATACACAACAAGTATTAGCAATTTTCATTTTCAATTTTTATATAGAGATTGCTATCTATTGATCCTTTTGAAAATCCTTGTTGATGAAGATATTTGTCCAAACGATAGTACCAAGCCCTTGGAGCCAGTTTAAGACCATAGAGAGCATTTTTTAATCTGCATACAAGATTTGGATCATTCCCAAGAATGAACCCATCTGGTTGCTCTATGTACACTTCTTCTTCTAAGTCTCCATTCAGAAAAGTTGATTTCACGTCCATTTGAAATACTTTGAGCTTCTGAAAGCTTGAGAGAGAAAGGAACATTCGGATGGCCTCAAGTCTAGCAACAGGAGCAAAAGTTTCTTCAAAGTCTATTCCTTCTTGTTGAGCATACCCTTTACAAACAAGTTTGGCCTTGTTTCTAATTACTTCCCCATTTTCATTCAACCTATTTTTGAAGATCCATTTTGTCCCTATGACATGCTTATCTTTTGGTCTAGGTACCAACTCCCAAGTGTTGTTCTTTTCGATCTTCTCAAGTTCTTCATCCATTGCCTTGACCTAGCATTCATCTTTGCATGCTTCTCTTACATTTTGTGGTTCAGTGGAGGAGAGCAATGCCAAATATCTTGAGGCTTCTGCAATTGTTCTTCTAGTTTGTACACCTGCTTCTTTCTACCCCAAAATCTGAGATTCTGGATGATTCTTCTGAACGTACCTAGATGGAGTCTTCTCTTCTATCCTTATCTGTTTGTCTGGTGGCTCTTGAGGTTCTTCTTCATCATCTGTCTGATTTGGAGAGTAGTCTTCATCCTCTTCAATATTTTCATGATATACTTGCCTAGGGATGTATCCTTTTTCATCAACCACTACATCAATGCTGTCAACAATTCTTCCAAGTCTTTTATTATAACACTTATATGCCTTGTTGTGGGGAGAATAACCAAGGAGAATGCCTTCATCTGCTCTAGGTTCAAGTTTTCCAAGTTGTTCATTAGTATTCTTAATATAGCATTTGCTCCCAAAAATTTTGAAATGCTTTACCGAAGGAGTCTCACCATACCAGAGCTCATGCGAAGTTTGAGTGCTGTTCACTTGGACATTTGTTTTGTTGAGAATAAAAACCGTAGCATATGCAGCTTCGCCCCAGAAGGTTGCGGGAGTTCCAGACTCATCAAGCATAACACGAGCCATTTGTTGGAATGTTCTGTTCATCCTTTCCACCACTCCATTTTGCTGAGGAGTCCTAGCTGTAGAGAATTCCCTTCTTATTCCATGTTCTTCACAGAAATCGAAAAATTCATTTGAGGTAAACTCCCCACCTCTGTCTGACCTAAGGCACTTAATTTTGTAATCTGATTCATTTTCAACCAGGGCTTTAAAGGATTGGAATTTTTCGAATTCTTCGTCATTGTGCTTCATAAGTCCTAACCAAACCATCCTGGAGAAGTCGTCAATGAATAATATAAAGTATTATTCTCCTCGACGTGACCTTATCCTAAATGGACCACATACATCAGTATGGACTAGCTCAAGAGGCCTGCTGGCTGATCCTTCCTTCTCAGGGAAGTTAGTTCTGGTTTGCTTACCAAACTAACATGATTTTCATATGGTTTTGTCTAGAATTTTGATGTCTGGAAGACCACAAACTGCCTGGTATTTGCATGCTTTCCTTATTTGTGAAAAGATTAGATGCCCCAACCTCCGATGCCATAACCAATGTTCATCATTCTTGCTCAAATAACATTGTCGTTCTCCTTCTTCAAATATGTATAGATTATTT